>JAHWXV010234353.1:0-15943 GCA_024586415.1 Phrixothrix hirtus | reverse complement strand
AACATGTACTTGTGATTGATAAAATTTTTATAAAAAATAGGATGTAATGAGTATATTTCAAGTTAGTCGTGTTTGAACTTTGTAAAGATATTTAGAATTTTCATCAATAGCTAGTATAAATTTATAAAGTTGTTCGTTTGAACTTGTAAATATTTAGAATTTTACATGTAATTAATATATGCTTGTGATCGATACAATTTTTATGACTAGATATTTTCACGTTAGTCGCGTATATTTAGAGTTTTGTAAAAATATTGGAATTTTCATAATATTTACTACTTACAGAGTTGGTTCTTCATTTAATTTTCATGCATTCACGAGTTCGTTGTTTTCCCCATCCCCTAGTATGGTTATTATTACACTTACTTAGAGAGAGAGAGCGAGAGACAAGCACGCGACCTTATAACCTTCCATTTTATTATTTCTTAAAAATGAAAGAAAATAAAAGCACCTCCCTTCCAAATAGATGTTAATGATGACTGCTAGCCAATAAAAACGATAATGTGTATATATGAATGAAAACTCGCCAAATACGTTGCTTTATTGGTTAATTAAATGTATTTTTTTATCGTTAACGTTCGATCCTACTCGTTTCGCTATAAAAACCGGCGATAACGTGAAATTTAGATATCAAGTATATTCTCTAGCTAGGGTAATAGAAAACACCTTTAGTAATTTCCACTTTATTAATTGCATTACAAATACGCGTCTCTTGAAGTAATATATATCTTACAAGTGAAATTCAGTTTGACTAATAAAATATATTTACGAATATTTTAGTGTCCGGTTTAAAACAAATTTTAAGTATCTAAAATCAATTACTTTTACAAGTGAACGTGTGTATCATTAAAAAAAACGTCATTACGTGCAGTTTGACTGATTGTTTGATTGTTTTATTGAACAAGGTGAGATTATATAAATTACTTTTTACGCGAATAATACAAGGAGTAGTGTGTTTGCAAACATAAAATACGTACATATAAAAATGGAGGCCGTATTTGAAAAATGTTCCGTTAAAAAACATTTGAATTTCAGAAGAAGTTAATCAAGGTTATCCAATTATCGATTGATCAAAGATATCCAATTATCAAGCTGAATGCGGTGAATACATGTTCTTATGGACGTAAAATATTGGTAGAATTGCACGAAAATGTTGTATTTCTGCCTAAACATTTTGCTTACATATTAACTGATGATATAATAGTGAATTTCAAAAAGGAAATTCTAAAAATTGAGCTGGTGGTAGTGTTGAAAATGGAAGTCATCGTCGTGCTACTAGAAGAAAAAATAAACAACTAATAAGGCAATATACAAGATATGAAGATAATATTCAAATTTGCGTGTGCGTTTATTGAAAAGTTTGATCATATTTTAAAATACAATGCACTCGTGAATCCTATCGAGGCCGAGGACGAAAATGCCTTCGTTAAATCTTTATTAAAAGTTGGGCTTGAATGCGATATGCTACGCGAGTTGCAGCCCTATTTCGCCGTCAAGTTATTATTATTATTATTATTACTATGTACATATTTCAGAAATATCTCTGCTAAATAAAGGTTATTATTATTATTATTAGGTCTAACGAAATGATTTCAAATAAACAAAATAAATACAATTCATGCAGCTATGCCATTTTAAAGCTGTGAGTTTACCGTCATAATTTATTGATTTAATTATACAAAAGAGGAAACCCCACAGTGACAGTATAGGTTCAATACAACGTTAATAAGATGCAATTAACCCTAAACCCCAAAGCAGTTAGGTATAAATATACATTTATTTTACAATTATTTCGGTAATACACTTATCTGGCTTTAGAAAATTTGCGATTTATCACAAGCGACATGCTTGTGGTAGTAGTTGACTGCCCACATAGGTTTCACCAAAATGTCGTGAACTACCGTACTTGACCACCGGTAACTGTTACTTGTTAACAAAAAATCCAACTTTTTCTTTGAACAACTCTTCCCTAATAAATTTCCGAGTACGGTACTGCGAAAAAGGTAAGGATTAATAGTAAATGCAGTCTAGAGAAACCTTAAATGAAAACTTAAAATACCTAGTATTGAATTTCTAAATATAACGACGGCCTTCATTAAAACTCTTTTCTAAAGATGGTGTAACGGAAAAAATAACGGAAGTTAGTAAATCAGACAACCATGCCCTTGGCCCAGCTGATTAATACTCAATTTTATTCGGTAATCAAGAAAATCAGACCGTATACAATTTTGTGCTAGGTAAATCGGATTGGGTGTCATGCATCGCGTTATCAATAATTATGCAATACAAAATAGTAATTCAAAGAGCATGTATACCTGTTTCAAGCCAAATTTAGAACAAGTATGATGACAATGTGTGTGTGTCTATAACTAGGTTGAAAGTGACATATTTTTAACGCTCGCATGAAAATTCGATTCATTAGTGTACATATGAAGAAAACTCACTGTGAGCTCTTCGAAAACCATTATAGAATAAAGTGCAAGATAGTTTAATCACCGAAAAACGAGTGATAAAGATAATACGCTGTTTACTAACGAAAATAAATATTAACATATAAAGGAGTGTCTACGTGATAATTCTATACGTGGCATTCGCTATTATATTATTAAAAATTACCTACACATATCATACCTCTACTATTAAAGCAGCAATTTCTTCTCATTTCATGGCGGAAAAAAAAATAGAACAAATACTAAATGCCACTGCAGCTCTACAAGAAAAAATGAAAGAAACTAATAAAAGATCGGATATACTTACTGGGATACTAACTACGTTAAAAACAAGTTAGGGAACTGGAAAATCAAACTAAACGAAACAATCTAGTCTTTTATGGCATATCAGAAGATTCCATTGAGGATTGGTCCACAACGGAAATGAAAGTTTTAGATATAATAAACAAGTACTTTAAACTAAATGTAAAGTCCGAGCAAATAGAAAGATCGCATAGACTGGGTGGAAAACGCATAGAGGAATATAAAAATAGACCGATAATTGTAAAATTTCTACTTTACAAAACAAACGATTCAGTAATTAAAAATGCAACCAACTAAGAGGAACTGGAATCTCTGTAAGTGAAGGTTTTTCTAAAATAGTAATGAATATAAGATATTCACTAAAGCCGCATTTAATCAAAGCAAAAAGGGAAGGTCATCATGCTTTTCTGCACTTTAAGAAGCTTGTAATAATTGGAAAATCACTCTCGTTAGCTGATATTGAAATTCACGGCATTACTAAGTCCTTAGCTAATGGTCTATCCCGATACCAAGCAGATAATAGGCATATTAGGTCAAGCAGCTACGAACTAAAGTCAAAAGTATCTGGTGTAACAGATAGTAAACTCAAGGACGGAAAAACAGGTAGCTAAAGTGCGGAGAATAAAGCAATTTCCTATAGTTTAGTAGTGTATCATCAATACATCCAATCAATTCGTAACAAAACGCTTGAAATTAATATTCTTTTGCAAAATTGATTTGATTAATATAATTTCGCTGTAGACGTAATTTGTTTATGTGAACATTGGTTAAGTGCTGGAGAAGATAAAGTAAATAACATAGAAGAATATCACTATGTAGACTATTTTGCAAGGTCATATCAACATGGGGTTGTAGTTGCTTTCGCAAAAGTTTCAGGTAATTTCAGAAATTATAACAGTTTAAATGTACCTTGTATTGAAAAGGATTTTGTATATGTAATACTATCTCTAAATAACGTTATAATTATCTCTGTTTATCGCTCACCAAATGGAATTATGGACACCTTTTTAAAATACTTACGAGTCTTATTAGTTATAACATCTGAATCTTATAAAGATATAATTCTATACGGAGATTTCAATATCAACTTTTTAGATAATCTGATATCTACTTCAAATCTTTTAACTTTACTCTTGCAACTTAATCTAAGTCCTCTAATTGACACACCAATTAGTTCAACATTAATCGGCAATATTTTCAAGAATATCTCCTGTAAACTTACTTGTCTAAATCTTAACAATGGTTTATCTGACCATAATTGTCAAATTCTTATAATAAATAGCTATTCTTCAAAAAATTATGAAATCTGTAAACTGCAAAGAGATTGCTTTCAAAAAAGAACTGTCAAAAGTTTCAATCTAACATAGAATTGGTAGACTGGCAGAACGTATATAACAGTGATGACGTTGACAGTAAACTTGATGCTTTTTACACCTTTATTAATTACTGTTTCACTAACGCGTTTCCAATTGTATCATTTACAATTCGAAATAATTCTCATAAAGATAGGAGGTGGATTACAGCAGGTATAAAACAATTCTGCAGAACAAAAGAGGAACTGATAGATATAAAGAGTATAGCGATGAAGAACATTTTTTAGTGTATGTTAAACGGTACATAAGAGCATTAAAAACAGTAATATCTAAAGCTAAAATTAACAGTTATAAAGAAAAATTGAATAAGGTAGAAAATAAACAAAAACCCTGTTGGGAAATAATTAAAACAGAATATAGACGCACTCAGCCGCTGACTCAAAGTAATTTAAATAACATTCAGCTCACAAGTAATAATAAATTAATAACAGATACCTTTGAAATTTCATCAATATTTAATAATTATTTTGTAACAGAATCGTATAACTGAAGCTCTAATTTATTTCCAAACTTTAATCCTGCCTTCATCATTCTTTATTTCTCCAACTAGCTCAATAGAAATTTACAACACAATTATGTCACTTAGAAATAAAAAATCAGTCGGGTTCGATAACATACCTATTTCAATAATCAAGGAGAATATAGACTTCTTAATCCTGCCGTTAACAGAAATTATTAATGGTTCTTTTTCTAAAGGAACCTTCCCAAGAAAACTTGGAACTGGTGTCGTTAAACCATTACATAAAAAGTATTCAAAAGAAAATGTCGTATATTATCGCCCTATTTCTCTATTATCTTGTTTTTCAAAAGTTATCGAAAAAATAATGAAATATAGGCTAATTGCGTATTTAAATAAACACAATATTATTGAAAATTGTCAATATGGTTTCACTAAGGATAGAAATACAACAGACGCCACACTGCCATACTTAGAAGTAGTATATAACAATTTGGACAGAGGTAAGACCGTTATGGGATTATTTTTCGTTGTGTCAAAGACATTCGACTGCATTGATCATAACATCTTACAAAAATTAAACTACTATGGAATTAGGGGCGTGTCAAATCAATGGTTCAATACATACTTAGGAAATAGAACACAAATGATAGAAATAGTATATAAAACGGAACATGGTGTTATAGATAAATATAAATCAGATCAATTACTGGTGTGTAGTGGAGTGCCCTCAGGCAGCGTTTTGAGCCCAATTTTATTTAATGTTTTTGTAAACGATTTTGTTAAAAATATAAATATAAATGCATGCATACTTTTTGCGGATAATATTTCATTAATTATTATTGGAGACGACGTAAATGGTGTACTATGTAAATCTAACTTTATTATAAAGCAGATACATAACTAGATGACCAGTAATAAGCTACCACTAAATTTAAATAAAACTTATAATATCCTTTTTACAGTTAAAGGTACCTTACCTAAAATAAGCATTACGACAGAGCTTGGAATAATTGCAGGTGTACATAGTATCAAATTTCTAGGACTACATATTAACAATAGCTTAAATTGGACAATTAACTTGTCTAAAATTAGCAAAAAATTAGGATCAGCAATTTTTGCAATAGCTAAAATGAGGGAAAGATTAGATAAACAAGCATTTTTAATAGCGTATTACGCTTATTTTGTTAGCATTATGTCATATGGAATTGAATGTTGGGGAAACTATAAGATTACAGAGACAAAATTTAAATTACAAAAAAAAGCAGTTCGTATTATGTTTTCAAAAAACAAATTGATTCATGCAGAGAAATATTTCGGAACTTCAAAATATTTACATTAGCCAATATGTATATTTACAAAATCGCTAATTATATCTTTAGTAGAACTCATCAATTCGTTAAATCAGGAGATGTCCATAATTTCAACGCTTGTTCAACAAATGTACTAAGGCTTCTTAAATACAACCTAACAAACACACAAAAAAGGCCTCTTTATACAGGTATTAAGATTTTTAACAAACTACCTGCAAATATTAAAAATTTAAACAGCAAAGGAGAATTTAAAAAAGTATTAATGAAATTTTTATAACTACATTCGTACTACACACTTGATGAATATTTTAATGAAATCTAATGTTTATATATAATTCTTTCATGTTTTCACCCAGCACACACGCATTTTTTTCCCTACATCCCCGTGTGGATGTACGTTCAAGTTCAAAATTACTGCACAAGTATGTTATAAGTTCACTCACATATCTACGATTTTGGCAAAAATTTTTTTTTTGTTTTTTCTGTTTTCTTTTTTTTCCTTTCTTTCTTTGTTTTATAACAAGATTAGCTCTTTTATTTTTAAATTTTTAATATGTATTCATTTTAAACTTCTTGTACTTTTTTTCTGTTCAATTTATCACACTATATGTATTGTAATATCTGAACTCGTAAAGGATTGGGAAATAAATTAAAAAATTCAAATTAAATTAAATTAAATTAAACAGAAAGCAGCCATCACATGCTGTATAATTTTATTAGCATATCTATAGAACAATATAAAGAAAACTGGTTACAAAGCTTTTACCTCTAATAAATAAATTCGGTATATTCAATTATTTTAACAATACTTCTGCACTAAATTGCTTCTATCTAGGAAAGAGTATACCTCCTTGAAGACCCAAAAATTCATTTACGTTTCGAAATTAGGTTATGAACGAAAGTTATACTGTTAATCATAAAAAATTGGACATCATAAGGTATTTGATAAACTGCAACTGCACAAAGGGATATAAGGGTGAGCCTTCAAATAGAGGATAGAACTACATTAACTATTATTATGAAATTTTAAATTTCAATTTTTACCGTGGTTACACTGAAAATTTAACTTCAACCGCTGCAACAGTTTGTTGTTACCAACTTTGCAAAGTGAAAGTGGATAATATTGAAAAATGTGTCGTCATCAGATTTCTGTGTATGAAAGATTTAAAGAATACAGTTCTTCATGAGGAAATCCAGAATGTTATGAGCGATTCTACTCCTTCATATACGACCACAAAGAGTTAGGTATGTGAGTTCAAAAGTGATCGTGCAAGCGTCCAAGATGAATAACCACCACTACACTACATCACAAATGGTAGCAAAAATCCACAATATGACGATAAAAGACCCGAAACTCTAATTGAGCGGAATTTTGAATCATGTGGGCATTTCTAAGGTACGGATGTGCAATATTTCAATACAAGAATTACCCAGGAAAAATTTATCTGTATGATGGGTGCCGCGCCTATTCTCATTGAAGCAAGAACTAGTGTGGGTTCAACTGTCGCAAGAATGTTTGGACTGCTTTTAAAAGGATTCAGCTGATCTTGTGCGAAGGTTTATTACAACAGATAAAACACCGGTTCATCACTATACTCCGCAAATAAAACTGCAATCTAAGCAGCGGTAGGAACCATGCTGTTTTAGGCCCCAAAGAAAGCCATCACAACGTAAATTACGTAACATTCTATCAAATATATTCAGAATTTAGATTTTTAGCTATTTACACAAAATTTGGATTATATATGCAACGCAGGTGATTGCAAAATTAATATGATAATATTTATCAAAAATTATTTAATTTCGTGTTAAAGCGGCTTTGTAAAAGTGAAACTTATTTAAATGCTAAAAATGGTATCTACCAAGTAAAAGCCCTGTTTTTATTTTACATATTTTATAAATTTGCACAATTAACACACAACTAGAAATTTTAAAGACGAAAAGACCACTTTTTATTTTAATTATAATTAACGTATACATTTTTGGGTATTTATATAGCGTTTGAGAACATTAATTGATGGTACTTAAAACCGTATGCGTCATAACGAAGCCGTTCATTCGGCTGTGGTCATTGGTTAAAGACGTATAGTTGACCAGCCATTTCTTGTTGAATGCAGTCGTCCAAAAGCGGAGGCCAGCTGAAAAAATTAATTGCAAATATTTCGAAAACTATGCATTTAGACACATAGTTTATAAGCGTCTTTGTTGCGCGTACTAAAATGTGTCTTCCGTTAAAGTAATTTCCTTATATAGCGGGTACCCTGTCCAGTTATTTTTTCCTCCTTTACAACATATTTAACTATTAAATTAGAATCTAAGCAAACGCAAGTTATAATTCTATCAAATTAATTTACTACAAATTGATTCAATTATTCGCAATTTGCCGTTATAAGGGAATAGTAAATTGGAAAGTCATTTTCTAAATTTTAATTTAAATCTTACTCTATGGTATTATTTTTTTTATAACTTGAGAGTAGTCAGTTTTGAATAAAGGATAAAAATTTTAAACCAAATTAAGATTTACATCTAAATTTCACGTTTACAGCAGTATTTTCTAAAATGCTATAAAAAGCTAATAAGTAATCGAATTTGTAAATACACGAAGTTCAAGTAAGATTTAAGTATAAATAAGTATGCTTTTAAACAAATAATTTTCGAATGAGTCTAAATTTGATATAATACTAATGTAAAAGCTTTTGGTGCACCTATTGATAATAAACATGCCATCAATCTTATTAATGACAATATTGCATTCCACTTGTGCTTGCAAAATCAAAAACTGAATGCATTTAGAAATTCTCCTCATCGTTAGTATAGCTATCCGCATAATTAGATAGTTTTAGTTTTATAAAATGCAATATCCTGTATGTGCTCTAATTTTGCAAAAAGTCTCTGTAACGTGTTCTATAACTGATAGAGTAGAAAAATAATTTTTGACATTAATGCACTTATACTTTAGAACTTTACCTTAATTGCAGAATTCTTAGGTAATATTCAAACACGAAAGGAAACTTTATTATTCGACAATATAATTTATCTAATTAGATTGCCATCGGGGTAATTTTTTATAAAGATTATTTGAAAGAGCCATTCATATAAGAAAATTTTTTAATGCTGTTTTTAAGTAACAACTTTAAAACGAAAGTTGTATATCTGAGAACAAAGTTTCTATATGAATAAAATTAGGATGGATAAAACCTGAATGTTGTTTCTTATCAAACATGAAAGTAATATTTTAATAAATCCCATAGAAAGAGTATATGAGAAAAAGACACCGCGAAATACCCGTAGCACAGGCGAGCTTTTGGGATTTTCCGAGAGCTTTCTGACTTTATAGTTTTATATTCCAAGCCAGAGTCGCTAGCTCAAGCGCCTAATAAAGTGCGAAGTCCTGCTGAGCCTACACGTAACTACTTCCATGCTCCGTGTTCATAGTCGTACAAATAAATTTAGGAATTATTTTTAATTTGAATTGGGTTTTTAAAGGTGGGGAAGGTTATGTAAAATGTTATGAACTGTGTTAATATTTAAATGATATCTTCATTGTATTTCTATATCATTAGAACATAATGATACTAGGCAGTGAGTTTATTACTACATAAATTAGTCGTTCTCTAAGTTACTCACTTAATGTGTCCATTTGAACTTATAGCGGCGCGGCGTATTGAATTATAAATTAATCGTAATAATGTGATCTGCTTTCTGGCATATTTCTAACATTTTAAATTCATTTAAATTCAAATTTAACTAAAATTTCCCCTATACCTTATTTAGCTTGACATTGTATTACTATTTGAATGCAGTATTGCGAAACAAAGTGCGTGTTAGTAGATATATCCTATAAGCACTTGATTAAAGATGTAGTGTAACGTTTCCATAGTGTACTAGTCTAAAATATCTATTTTATTACCAATTCCATAAGTAGCTTCACCAAAACCATTACATTAATATTCGTTTTAAGTAAATTTTTAAAATTTAAGTTATTTATTTAATTTACTTATAATTTACAACGAAACTATATTAGGTACTTTATAACAATCAAAGACGCTCTAATATACATTCAATGTTTGTCATATGTTTAGAGATCTAAAACTTTTTATAAATGGTTTTAGCTATAACTGTGGCGCTTCGTTAATACTATCTAATTTCTGCAGTGCGAAAATAAAACTAATCATTTTTGTGTAGAGTATTGCGCTCATTTATGTAGTTCTAACTATTATTATAAACTTCATCCTATTAAATCATTAAATCCTTTTTTGATATATTTTACTTTATTTGTATTTCTCCTACGCATTAGTTTCGCCAGAATAATTATCACTAAGTCATGGCGTGTACTTAGTACATGGTTTGCTTTTCAAAACCATTAAAAAGAACGCACTTGCAATTATCATTGAAAGCATTAAAATGCTCAAACTGGTAATGGGCCAAGTATAGAATTTTTGAATGATAAACAATAATTGGTGACTCAAAGGGTTAAATAGATACTTATTAATTTTATGTTTGAGGGTAATAGAACTACATTATACCTTTTACATTAGAATACATATACTGTAATATTTGATAAACAAATTAATTTAATGTATTTTATTGCCATAAATCGTTCAGTAAGCAAAGAAGCCATTTATTACTGTACAACCCCTATATGTAGAGGCGCAACTTTCACCAAAAATAATTAGCTAAGAGTTTTAATGTACTTTTTGAATCAGTAATCGAATTTTCAGTTAGATGATTTATATTGAACGTATGGGATACTTTACACCTAACTATACACTAACTATACCCAACAATTTACTACGCAATTGAGATGAAATATACAATAGTGGAATGATCTTGAAAAACAAGGGATGGTGACAATTGATAGTTTCTTTTATGTGCCCTGGTTTTCGAAATATTTGCAAAAATCTAATTTTCTCACCAATTCTAAGAGCACATTTTTCCCGTTAAACAGCTTTGGTTGCCAATAAAGGAAACACGTGTTAATTATCTTTCTCTATAGTATACGTGTGTAAAGTTTCAAAAAAATCACGAATTTATGTTTAGTATGGTTCCCTTGTTGGTAATTCACCATGCCCCTTGAAGCTTCCATCTCCATAGCTAAATTCGCAAAAGTTAAAGATTGTTTTTATTTAATAGTTGCCGTATCAAATCACACAAATAAAAATAGGCTGATAGTGATGGTGGCAATGAAGGTTTGCACTCACTAACCGAAAGAGTTATATTGGGTATAGAATTTTATTATTTGAACTTAAATATGAAAAATACAATTTTCGAAAATATCTTAATATCGTTGTTTTAGTATCGTAATATTAATCACGCCATATAATTTAAAAGAGAAACAAGTTACATGGATTCAATTTCATTAACTTCGTTTGTTAGAGCACTGCATTGCACAATGCAAATCGTATATTATTATGCAATATACCATTTATCCATCCTGAAAACATTCATCGGACTCCATTTCGAACTAAGTGTCAATTGATGCATTCTTCAGCGTTTTAATTTGCTTTGATTAGTTAATTACAAAGATAGGACACTGTTCAAATTGATTATAATCGAATGTTGGATAAATGTTTTCCTTATCTTAGTAACCAACATGGCAATTTAGATAATAGAGATAGTCTTGTGAATACTTGTCCACAATAAAGTTCAATCGCATATGTTTATATGGACATTTTATAGAATTACACTGTGCAGCTAGAATTATAATACTGAGATACTGCAATTTGGATTCATTTTCATAGTTATTATAATTTTGACTTTTTTGGAAATAAATCACGAAAATCCAGGTTTTTACAATCCAAATGACGTCTTTATAGACCAGGTATCACTTTTGTTCGTTTTAATGCGGGAAACTTGTACAGTTACCATTGCTGAGTGCAATGGAGCTAATCGAATTCTTATTGAGCAAATAGAATAATATAATTCTTAACTGATCGTTTAGAATTATATGTGCAATTCTTCCGCAAATCGGATAACAATAATCATAATCTGAAAAGTGACATTTTTAAAAATGTTTCCCTCTGACGGGGATCGAACCCGAGATTTCCAGTCACATACCCACCCGCTAGGGTTCGGTGCCCGCTCGAGTAGATATCCTCTTCGTATATTACACTCTATAAAATTAAACCATTATTATATTAATTTTTAGGACGTGAAGGGCTACACATCGTGTAGATTCGCAACCAAATTTTAAATAATCAGCTTTACGGAAATTTGCTCTAAATTACCTATGTGCTAATGACCACGATTTAAACTGAGAAAATTCAATACAAGTTATTTTGTATTGAAAGGTGAACCTAATGTAAATGAGATAACGTATATGAGATAATCATAATCTGAAAAGCAACATTTTTGTTTTAGAAAATTTTCCCTCAAACGAGGAGCAGATCCGCAGTTTCCAGTCAGATCCCGGCCGAGTCGGCAGCGAACCCGTCGCAGCTTACTCAGAAAGCGGCCGAGATTTGGAATCCGGTTTCCGGGAAATTTTTCTAAAATGTTACTTTTCAGATTATGATTATCTCATACCGTTATCTCATTTATGTTCGTTTTTGCCGATGGATGGTTAGTTTGAGCTATATAGTTAAATTTATACAACAACCTTTCAATATAAAATAATTTAGATTGAATTCTGTCAGTTGTGTAGCAAATGCTTCTTAATGTAGTTTTGCAGTCTAATGCACTCTTATAACAGTCTAGATTAGATCTTATTCTAAGCAAAGCTAACTCTAGTGTCACATTCACGATTACACGATTTTACATCTCAGTAAAGTCGAAAATATGTTTTAGCGGAAAACAACCTATAAATTTCGTCCCTTGATTATCCATATCATGTTAACCTAGGGATGCTAATTTTATGTGCAAATCCTTTCTTGCATCATGCATACCGTTAAAGCTAGTGTAAGATCGCCTCGTAATTGCATACGTCAACTTTCTTTGCAGCAAGCTCATATCGAATTTCCTCTACACGAAGAATGGAAACCTGTTTGATAAAGTAAATGTATTGCTAGCAGCAGCTATTGCACCTTAATTATAAACTTTAATTGCCCCTTCTAGATAAATGTAGCTATTACGAAAATGTTATCAGACCTTAACTCTGAATTTAAATTATTATTTCATCTAATGTGCCATAGATTCTAGATTCCGAAGGTAAATAAGTATGAGTTTCATATTTACTGATTGATTCGTAATAACTGACACTTTCGGAAATGTTATGATTCACACTCGTTATTCATCTTTTGCATGAATTGAACTAAAAGCTGCTTCTCAGTCAAAGTTGGTTTCTCTTTAATGAGTCTCCCTTTACTAGTGCTCTTTTTCGCTTTTGTATTCTTTCGATATTCTTTTGAAATATAGACTTCCACTATGAGACACCATCGAGACATATTTAATGAAGAATTCAGTATCTCCTCTTTCAAACTGAAAAAGGATTAATGCGAAATATATACTTATTGGATGATAAGGCAAAGATATTGAAATTACAAGATTCTTAGGGGAATCATTTAAAAGATAGAACTATATCCAGAAATTTAAAATATGGCGATAAAATTAGTGTTATAAATAATAAAACACTTTGTGTTGCCGGTTTTGATTTGAAAAAGATGTTTCTTGTTCGCAATTCAAACTAGGTAATCTTTATTATAAAAGCAAGTACTTAACTAATAGTTTTACTGCTTATACTATTGAAAATAGCGATGGTTACTGTTACTGTGGTATGAACAGATAGTCAGAAGAGGACCAATGAAGTAGGGAGTTGCCTGTGGAAATTTGTAGCATTTATGTGTCAAATGCAAAAATTTTTAAATCGGAGGGTTAATCCCTCCATAAAGGTTAATTGAATTTATGCCCAAACCTTAACTACGGTCGTAGAACTAATGATAAGTATCTTATCTTGCATAGACCTGAAAGTAAGAAAATTAAGGTTGGGGAGCAGATGTTAGCGGTATAAATAAATGTTAACGTTATAACGATTAAATAGAATATTTAATAAAATTATAAAAAAGTTACATTAAAAGCAAATTACCATAGACATTAGAGTTTTCTAAAAAAATTCTAATCTATAATAATCAGATTCTAGTAATAAATAGCATGACAAGAAATTCCAAATCTTATAAACCTATCCTGCGTTTATACTAAAATTACTTGTCCTCTTACTACTTTAAAGTAGAAAAAAAAGTTGTCCTTGTATATGACTGCCAAATAAATTTAAATCGGACCGCCCAATACGGTCAATATATCGCTTTAAAATATCGGAAAACTGAACTTAAATGGCTAACGAGAAAATCAGCCTTACGGCAAAACAAAACTTAATCCGCCAAATACTATTAAAGAACAATGAACTGCCACTTATCTTTTCCCAAGAAGGTGTTGCAAGATCCGCTTCGGACGACATGTTCTAAGTTAAGACCGCTCCCCAAACAGCATATGATTCTAATTCTGGTTCAATTAAAGAAAGGCTTCATCCAGAAAATCTATCTTGTCTCTATATAGATAATAGAACCAATCCCTAAAAGTTATTGACAAGAAACATACCTGAACGATTTCTTCAAATATGGGATCTATAAGAAACAAATAACTAACGACTCTATGTTGGGTTACTCCATGTCAAAAACAAGTTTTAATTATAAATACGAATTAATAATGCATGTAAGGGATCTCACGTCTATAATGACAAACACTTGCTCGTGAAATTCAAGCGGCTATGTAGCTCCAAATAAACTTCAGGAACAAAAAGAAGTAGGCTTAAACAGCCCTCTGTTTCCAAACAAAAAGGAGCCATGCAATAATTAAAATGAACGTCAAAAGAATTTTTAGTGGGTAATGTTAATATGTAGAACTGAAAATTAAAACAAGCCACACCTGGGACAAAATAGCCATAGGCGTACGCAATAAAGTTTTATAACCAAAAATAAATTAAAAAATTGCTTCAGACTAAAATAAATACCTCTATAACCCTTCAAAAATATAGAAACCAAAATGAGGCGTGCAGATAAAATTTTAACAACTAAAGATAAGTTAGAAATTACTTAAACACACTAGAATCAAATAACATGGAAGCCAAATACTGTTAATACACACTAAACTAAGTTTAAAATTAACTAAAGGAAATAAATAAGCGGTACGACTTTTCGAAGCCGTAACAAGATTACAAATACTCAAAAGTACAAAGGCGTTACCTAATTAATTTTCTATTCCATTAATTGCGATGAAATAAGCGATGGAGATAGCACAAATGCTGTGATTGAAGATACAAAAAAAGATGGCTATCTATTTTATACATATCTTAAACAGTGAACTACTCTTGCAAGGATGATTTTGCAACGTAACTGAAATGTCACAATCTGATTTTGTAATTTTAAAAGCAAACGGATAGTGAATACTGGAAGACGAGTCAAGATTGCTAGATTCTTCAACGCGTGCATATGAACCTTCTTTACCATTTTTACTCTATTACGCAAAAAGCTTTTGTGTGCTACTTAAATTTGTAATTTCATTATTCTTTCCTAACGCTGGTAGTTCCCTATTTCCACATGCGCGTACCTGCGCCCTTTCTAGTTATTTAAACTGTTGCTTGAATCTGTAATGCTAAATTCTTTAGCCTAATTAATCGTACAATCTAACACCTCTTAATTTGTCCATTCAAATAATACGACATAGCAAAGTAGTTAAAACTGTATATAAAACGTGGATTGGTTAAATATTACAAAACGATTAAAATTTGCAATACTTGAACGAACTAAAATTTAAAAACCATAAGTGCGACTTCTATCAGTGGCAACAATGATTGATAATTGTAGCTTTGAGGCATGTGGGGTAAAATAAACAAGAGCCAAGCCATCACAAATATTTATTGTGAATTATCACGTAGTTCAATAGAAATAGCTTACTATTAATATTACTATCCTATACATGACGGTTAACTTTATTACCTTGATAATTAGCTTTCTTTGTTACCAAGGATATCTGTTTGCATTAGGAGGTTTTTGTGTGTTTTTCTGAAAATCAGTGTGTGTGTGTGTGTGTGTGTGTGTGTGTGTGTGTGTGTGTGTG
>JAHWXV010234351.1:0-15994 GCA_024586415.1 Phrixothrix hirtus | reverse complement strand
TGCACTTTCTTAAAGTTTATCAAGTCTTTAATTCAATGTTTCTTAATTACACTCCCGTATTTAAGAATATAGCGAAAATGCGTAGAATTTTTAGGAATTCCTTTTAAATCGCGTTTCGTGTTATTCTATCGGTTCGTATAAACGTTACAACGTAACAGTGGACCCTGTAATAACAAATATCGGGTCAATAATGGACATGGCTAGATCCGACTTCAATACTTTAAACCAATCAGACCTAAAATTTGTGACTCTTATCTCGTTTCTGCTAATATTACACCTACTCTTCATATAGATTAGGAATTACCAGATATTTTCATTATAGAAGTCATATCAGAATACTTGAGGGTCGCAATAATACCTATAAAAAAGCAACATTCTCTAATAAAATTTTTGGTGAACTATATTTTTATTTTTACCCAACCAAATTTCAAAAGCATTTTCATCTGATTTTCCTTGTAGTTATTTATTTTATTTCACTTCATAAGATGTAAGAATTCACTTTCTCAGTTAGATGCAGCTAATTGTGTTCTATATCTTCTTCAACCTTCAAGTCTATATGATTTTGCTAGTATTTAATGTGCATACTGTCTCATTACACTCTAAGTATACATTGAAGTATTAGGTATATGCGCAATTCCATTTCTAAATTTAAATTGTTCGGAATGACTGCAGTATTTGGGATCACAATGTAAGATTTTACAAAATTCCAATTAAGATGCAAACGTGGACACTAATTCGAACCTTACCCATGGTAATGCACTTAAGGTCCTTGATTATACATTCTCCTATAGACAATTATGTCGATTGTATGAAAATTTAAGATAACGTGTAATAAAATACAGTTATAACCGACTTTTGTAATCTACTAGTCAAATTTAAGTGTTATTAGAAGAATAAGCAATGTTACTGTATATTACATCCTTACATCAAGAGCACACTGAAAAAACCAGATACAACGTCAACTAATATTAAAACGTTTAAATATATTATTAAAAAATAATTAAACTCAAGTTTGGAATATAAAATTATACAATTTTATGAATTATTTTTAGTTCATTAATATTCATGGAGTTGAGTTCTTGATAGTTAACTGCTTTTATTAAAAAACACTCGCGCGCTAGGATGCTATTTGAAATTGCGTGAGTTAATTTATAAAATGAAATCAGTCCTTTGTTCCGTGAAAATGAAAATCACCAATTAATTGCAGCTCTAGAGATCAGGCTTGTGTAAATATACTCTCCAAATTCCAATACGGTGAGCGGATAATGCTTCCATAAAATATCTCCACCTGTAATTGCGTACTGCTGGTAGTTTGGAATATAAGTTCTGCTTAATAACCATAGCTTTACTAAAAGTATAAAATAATCATAAAGTGTTTTATAAAATTGTTTAATTTAAAGTCTTTTTTTACAATGTTGTATTTTCAAAAATTAAACAGCCTTTTATTATTTTCAATCTTATAAATATTTATACGAATCTATTAACTACAGTTCAGAGATACATTATTACAATTCATAAATAACAAATTTGGAACAATTATCTAAGTATGCATTTGTAAAATTATACAACTACTTCATTGTAATTATTTTTTTTACTACGGCGCTTAGATAACCATTGAAATACTGAAAACAATAAAGATTTTGATTTTATATGACACGATGTTATCCAACATCTTTCGTGTTATATAATAATACTTGCATAACAAGATTGCACAACTTTTTACTAAAAGTGAAAAACTGATGTTATACAACATTATATTATACAGTTTTCGGTACTGATAACTTATTAGACAACAAATATTATGTAAATACTTCTTATGTTTACCGTTACATATAAATAATATTAAGCTTGCTATACTCTTAAAAGTATAGCATAACTTGTTATTTTAAATATTAGGAATAAACCAGTCAAAAGTTATCTAAATTATTAAATTTAAGAAAACAACGTTTCGTTTAAAGATCAACTTTTTCAGCTTTTATTAACATCAAAACTTGAGAATGCACACTATTAACAGATTATTTTTTTAAATAAAATAAAATCCATTTAATGATTTCAACTATCTTATCGTTAAAAATTAAATTTACAAAATTCTGCCAGACCATTATGTAAAAAAAATTATGAATTATTGCTAACTACAAACAAATATACCTTGCTATATCATTTTTTACAAGTTTCATAACTTTTCTGGATAGTAAGTTTTAGTATGCGGGATATTCCAATATTTATGAGAAAATATATGTTGATTCTATAGCCAAAAATAATCTAAACTTTCTGAAAAACGTCGCCCCCATGAAATCCGATACTGCAAAGTTCAAGAAATATTATTGTTTCTAAACTTATTAAGAAGGAATTAAAAAAATATAACTATGATGCAATGCAAAAGGATTTTACCAGAGTCGCATTAAATCCACATAATATGAAGATTGAACTATATCTGGAGTCGGACTTCCGTTTCTTTAAATAATTTTGAAAGAGTCTAAAATTCGCTCACGTTCATTTATCAAAAATTAAAAAAGTAAATATTCTAGAACGGTTTATTAAGATTACAAATGGCTACGGTTTTAGGATTTGATATAAATTCAAATGTTAAATACAATATAAACAACATAGCATATATGTTGTCCGATAGTCTGCAAAAATTGTTAAAATCATTGTATTATTTTGTTATGTTATCCGTAATCTAAACTATCTGTTTGTTTGGTCTTAAAAATATTTTAATATGGATATCTAGTTAAAGCACATAATAGTATTATGATTTATGTAAAATGAATGTTATATAGACTCAGATATTCACGAAAGTCCTTTAAAAGGATATGATGGTTCAGCAACTACTGTTAGCGATGTGCGTAGATAAATAAACAAATTTAAAGCTGGCAAATTCGATTGCTGTTGGAATGGATGCAACACGATTATTCGTAAAAATTAACATCTTATGGTTCAAAAATTACATGTACTTTGCGATGTTGACTCAATGTCTAGGAGAAGATTATACTTAGTCTCAAATATTCTAAGGGAAATTTAAGAAGAGAAAAATTCTGGAGAAATAACTATAAGTTATTCTGATTTCTAAACGGTTTCGTGACTAGGGATAGAGCATACTCTAGAAACTAAAATTAATCAAAGTGATAATGTCAAATAGTATCATCAGGCCTAAAAAGATATTTAAAATAAAATCTTCTCCCATTCAAGATGTGACTCTTCTCGAATTTCCTAAACTGAAGACCACAATAGATATCGAGTGGTATAAGGAAACTTAAGGGAGTTATTAGAAAGAAAAGACCACAAAACAAATGCAAACCCCGACATGGTATTTACCATTTAGGGAACAATCTTGAAAATCGGATGGTCAATTATTCTCCATCCACGTATGGGCCAATGAAGAAAAGTTTAATAGGTATCAAATTTAACCGACCCAATAAACCGAAACTGGCTGTAAAACTGTGGATAAAAACACGAAGTAAAGCGAATTTGGGTGACAGTGGTGTACATAATGTAAACAGCGAAGGAAAACGTGTCGAAAAAGGCTGTTTTATAACAAGATTTAACTAACGTGCGTTATCTATCATATACGCTACGTAGTCCTTATATTGGTTAAAGTCGGTATCCTGTAATTACCGTTACAAATTTATTAATAAAGATTTAGTCCAGATCTGGTATTCGTGTGACAAACACAAAGGATGTTTTCAATGTTTCTCTTTTAATTGGAGGTATAAATTATTTTACACCTAAAGGTGATTGCTAATTAGACAAACTCATAGTTGTACCATAAAGTTCAATATTAAGAAAACTCTTTCGATTTTTAATAGACATCAAGGGGATACCATAAGGCATGTGAAAAATTCAAACACACAATAATGTACAATTTGAATGTGTTAAAGAAAGAGAAATACAAAAACTTGATAAACCCTCTGAGTGAGGGTTTAAATAAAAAAAAACATTATTTATCACGCGAGCAAACAGGCCCTTAGGAATCAAAGATCTGAACTTGTACGCGTCATACTGTCGCTATATATGTACAGTCGCCCAGGAATCTGTTGTTGAATACCGTAAACCAAGTTAAAAAGTAGGGGCCGACTGAAAATATCAACTTCAAATATTTCGAAAACTCTGCAATTTAGATACATACTTTATAAGCGTTTTTTTTGTCGCGCGTATTACGGTGCTTCTGTTGTTAACTCTTTAGGACATGACTTTTTCTTGATCATATAAAAAATGTTCAGTTATGAAATACTTGTCGTTATCACATGAAAAATGAATATAATTTAACAAAATGTTGAATTTTATTATTTTTTTACAAAAATGAACATGTCCTATATTTGGGACCCTGGGGTTTCTTGTGGTAAAAAAAAATTACATTTACGTTACATACACCATGAATATAAATGGATTGTTTATTAGAATTTCTTTTCTGTTTTACACGGAAACTCTTAAAACAAGTTCTGTTTTTACATAAACACAAAAAAAACATCGCATTTTTCACACTTGATTGTAGATTTTCCTTTTTATCCTTCAAATTTGCAACGTTGTTTGCCTCACTTGGTAGTGGATAATGGGCATAATTCTCACACCTCACATCAGTTTTCCGCCGACTAGTTGGTTTCAGTCGTTTGCTAATTGATGAAAGTGATGACGAGCTTGCTGGACGACCTCGCTTTGGTATAGGACGGACAGCATTTGTGTATGCAAGACCTTCTGCCACACTGAATGTGAAATCCGGTAGATCTTTCTACTCACTGTTGGAAATTTTTAGTTCATCAGCATCTCTTTTATATTCAAGTCAAAATAATGAAATAGTACTCTCAGGATCCATTTCCATGACTTGATAAATGTTTGGTACAATGAGACTAGAAAATCTGACTTGTCGAGACCGCCCATGTTTGTATTATATTCCCTAATTACAGCTGGCCCGTTAATTTCAATGTAATGATTCTCTTTTTTGCTCCATTTTCTTGCTTTATCCTTTGAGTCCACTGCAAGGAAATTTCAGGCCATTGTAACAATTTTGTTATCAAACTACTTGGTAACTGAAATTTTCTGATCACTTGATACAACTCAGTCACTGTTACCTCTACCTTGTTGTTTGATTTCAGTGGGCATTTCCGCAAGCGGTTACTTCTGATTGTGCCTGCTGCAAATATCTTTGATTCAAGGAGCTTAGAAAGTAATGATACAGAAGTAAAAAAATTGTCAAAATATAGTTTGTATCCACAGCCTTTAGGAATTTGCTTGCATAATTTCTAAACAAGAGCTCCAGTGAAACCATAACAGTCTCTTAACTCATCATCTAATGTTGTTCCTGTTCGTTAGTGTTGTTTATGTTGTTGCTACAATCAGTTGTTTCCCAGTTTTACAGTTGCTCTCATTATTCATGTTGCGAAAGTCTTGTAATTATTAGATTGTTTTTCCTTAAAAATTATAATAAAACTACAAAACTACACATTTTCGAGTTTTTAACTAAATTCCATATCAAAATATAAGAAAAATATACAGGATGTAACATTAAAACTTTTGAAGCTGTATTTGATATCTGGTTGAAGCGGAAGTCCTGTTGCAGCGCCAATGCTGCCATCACATTTGTCACTTTTGGTCACATATAAGTACCAAATTTCGCAGCAACACCTATAACAATGACAAAAATATTCAGGTGTTTCGAGACTCTTGCCCGCCACTATATAACAAAGTGCAATGGCAAAAGTTCAGTTCCTTATATAGAGAGGGAGACTCAAGATTTGCCGGAACTTTTTCAACAAGATTTGCTATAGTTGGAACACTATGACTTCGACCACCTACCGGAGTCGCTGTAAAAATTAAAGTCAACACACAGTAGTATTCAACTTAGTTTTAACTAATGTTAACGATATTCATAAATTAATTTTGAATACCTCACTGATTTGTAAAGCAAGTTCACCTAAATTGACTACTAATCAGTATCATATATCTCAAAGTTTCCGAGCAAGAATTGCATCTACAAAAAATTACGGAAATAGTAATCAATCAGTACTTAAATATTCAAGAAATTTTTCAACAAGGTAGTGGTAATCGCTAAACATCCTCTGAAATTTCTACTACAGATGTTAAATACTTTTTTCAATCCAGGAAAAAGAAAAGAAGCTAACTGAGAAATTTAGGCATAGATATAGTACTTTGATTCAAATTACTTAAATAAATGTAGGTTAACTTTCGCCATTTAGCCTCTGTTTGTATTTCTAAGACGTTTTCATATAAGAATTCCTTTTGATTTATGAATACTGTAATTTTGTAGCTTGTAAGTTATTAAATTACAAATTAAGGTCGATTTCAAACTTCTAAAGCAAGTTATAAATTTTCTTTTCCGTCCAATTCAATTATTCTTTGAGATTGCTCCAGAATTTATAATTTTTTTATAAATATCGGTCATTCTGAAATTTATATCAATACCAAAGTTCAAATAAGAAAAAAACGTCTATACGTATTAGGGTCTGAACAATATAAGGGACCTAAATAAACCCAAATCGCTAATAAATGTCTTTAATTTTCACGTAAAAATTTGGTATAAATAGGGACCTGTTAACCAAAATTTAACCATAAGTAATATTTCGAAACAGAAATGCACCTTGACCGATCAAATAAGGGTAGATATGTGACTACCTTGATTTAATGCTTATAAGTGAAACGCAGTTAAATGAAAGGAAACGTCAATGATTTACATAAGTAAATCAGCTGTTAAACAATTTGAACACAAGTTCGCTAAAAAAATTAAAACGATTATAAAACTATTACAATAGGGTATACATGTGTATATTAACAAAAGAAATTTTATTGTAAATACTCTGCTTTATTTCGGTAGAAATAAATATTGTATAATTATTGTTGGGTGTCATTTTTGTTAAAATTTTAATGAAAATTAATAAAATTTAGTTACTTCCATCATATTTTTGATAATTTTAACGAAATAATATCGTAAGGATAAAAAATAATTCTAGAAGCAAGATAATTTAACCAAAAGTATTAAGTATTAGTGAGCAGACTCTAAATTTGGTTAAAATTCTTTATTAATAATTAAATTTGTCGTAAAAATATTACTTTCTTCTGTTCTGGCGTAATGTCTAGTATTAACTGATACGTCATTAAACAGCTATATTGCATAGTATCACAGATTATAATAGTTGAATAGTTTTGTGGGCTACTGCAATCGCCCAGATTGAAATGCAGAATTGGACGTAAAACTTTAATTGCAATATTAGAAAACTAAATAATTAAAAATATTTTTTGAAGTTTAGTCGTACACATCAAGATGTATTTCTGTATAAACAAATGAGCCACAATTGAAATGAGACAGGAATCTGTTTTTTAGCCGCATCAAATATACTTTACACGGTTATAGAGAAAGTTAGGATATTATCGATTTGCTGGACTTCGTTGGGAATATATAAGATATTTTATATCTTCACTTGAAATCTTAATGCCTAATATTGAAATTAAATTTGATACCTTACACAAATTGACTTTAATAAATTCTTTTGTTAAATTAATATGGGCGCTATTTAAGAAAAGAGGATATGCTATCCCATTTGGAATTCATCATGCAATAAAAAGACTTTGATACATCTAAATTTTGCAAAGATGTTTTGTTTAAAAAGAGTAGAAATTTTGAAAACAAAAGGCTATGGCTTCGCCATAGAATTCTATTGCAAATGAAAATGTAAAAATGTGATAAATGTTTTCATTGAGTGAAAATTAATCCTTGAAATTAGAAAAACTGACTACTTGGTGGGCGCCAAGAAAAATTTTGATCAGATCAACATTGAAATATTTCGTTGTCTCTTTCCCCTAAATATACGGCAGCTTAGATAATTTGACCTGTATTGATCCAACTTACATTAGATGTTGCTCACACAAACTAAGACGTTAATTTCTTTCGTTGCTTACTTATTCACTAGATTTTCGATGAGTTACCCAGTTAGGTAATGAAAATTAGCCCTTCAAATTTGTTTCTATAAATTGCAAATTAAAAATTGGAATTATAAAACAAATATTTACTAAACAAAACTAAAGATTTCACTCTACAAATTCATACACAAGGTACCTACTTACTTACTCAAAAATTATGCGAGATGGCGAACTTCAACTATAAAACCTAACTATTAATATAATTATATACAATTATATTAGTTTCAATGCTCCAGGATACTCGACGATTAATGTAGTTTTCAAGTAAAGAAAATGTCTATACTTTCTCCTCTTACACCCAACGCATGCTCAATATTCAAAGAAAATATTTAATTAGAGTAAACAACGTCACTTGCAAATGACGTGCAATTCTGTTTTTTCTTTCGTGCTTAGTTTAACTGCGGATGTATTGTTTATAATTAAGTAACAATAAAAACAAATCATGAAACGAGAAATATGTGAAATAGAAATTCAATTATTTTAAATAGCGATGTTCTTTAGTCAATTTGCAAAATTAGCGTGACACGTTTAGGACTTTTCTAAGTTGGTGACGTAAATGTTAAAAAACGGTCTCATAGAACAACGTCAATTGATTGTGTTCCCCAAATCCCTAAATTTATTTTATTTAGGATCTATTTCATCAAATGCAGTCACAAAATCTCAAATATATACCATAAAATATAGACAATGGTTTTGTACTCAATAGTAACAGCAATTGCGACAAGTATGTGTAAACTGAACGCCGTTGTATCATAAAACAAAGCTTAAAATTTTACTTTAAATACACCTGCAGCCGAAGTTCAGACCCAACTAACTCGTAAAGGTTACGAGGGACCTAGGTAATTAAAAACAATGATATAAAATAACTTGAAGTCAACTGAGGATAGTTTTATTGCAACCGAGGAATAAATCTTATCTTATTACGACCATCAAACGTAAAACTTTCATAAACACATACCTCTAAACAATATTCTGAAACATTATAGCAATTAATATTTAAAATAGCAGTTTTATAAAACTGAAGTATTATTTTATTGAACTTGTCGAATTGTATAAAATATTCCTTTCATTTTCATAAAAACAAACATGTGAATTGAGGTAAAATAAAATATTAGCATGATGTTTCAAACAAATACTTTTTGAAACTCCTGTTACTAGTTACTAAACTATTTGAACTAGGACACATTTATATCTATTTTTGTGGCGCCGCCTAAAAGCGTAGCTTTTTGTAAGGGTTAATCTCATACTTTCTGGAATGTTAGATTTTATAAGCACTTGCAAGGCTGGCGTTGAGAAGAAGTGTGGCGCCGTGAGGGGCGTCTCCGACGTCCAGGTGGCACTGACTGAGATGGTAGCAATCACAGTAGCTGCCGAAAGTAAACAGGCCCCTTCTGTCGATTATGTTGTGGAGAGGGCGGTTGGTAAATTTATTAAATTTCCTTTTCTGATCGTTTAGAGTAATTTTCCACTCTCTGCAGTACTTTTGCAGTTTCTTGCTAGCCCTGTCTAATTGGCTTCTTGATGCGGGGAGTTGGTTGCGCGTTGATAAAATCGCTGTGTTGTCTACAAATTGGAAGATTTTCGTCCCTTTTTCGTTAACTGTTTTTGCTAGGTCGTTAATATATGTATTAAAGAGCGTTGGAGAAATGGGTGACCCTGTGGGAGACCCTTCTCTGCACTCTTTTCCTCGGAAAGGGTTGTGCCTATTCCTACTTGGAAGTTCCTTTAGCTTAGGAATTCCCGAATAAATTTAAGCATGCTTGCAGAGATCTTCATGCTAGCCATTTTCAGGAGGATTCCGTTTCTCCAGGTTTTGTCGTACGCCTTTGATATGTCGTATAGGCCTACATAAGCAACTCGTTTCCCTGCTCTTGCTTTGTAGATACCTTGTGTCATGTTCGTTACTTGTTGAATAGCTGCCAGCTTTGGTCGGAAACCGAATTGGTTGTTCGCCATCAGTTCATTTGTTTCCAAGAAGTTTTGAATCTTTTTGTTGGAAAACTGTTGAACTATCTTTGCCATTCCATTTAGCAGGCTAATGGGCCTCCTGTTGTCCAGTAAGGCCGGATTTTTCCTTCTTTGGAATGGTGACTATGATAGCCTTTTTCCAGGCTTGTGGATAGTATTCTACCTTGTAGATTGCATTGGTAATATTTGTTATTTCTTGTAACACCTGATTGGGGAGTACTTTGATTGCTCTGGTAGGGATACTGTCCTTTCCTGAAACCTTTCTGGAACTGATTGTTTTGATCTTCTCCCTAATTTGGTCTAACCAGACTTGTAGGGGATGATTTTTGCTAGTACCTCTGCTAGTCTCTTGATGTTCTTATATGTTGATTTAGTCTTTTTAGTGAACTGTTCTTTCATGTGCTTGCTTATCGCTTCAACTTTTCCTGGCTCTGAGAAGTAGAACCTTTCTTGGTATTCAATAGGGGAGTTTGGGCCTCTTTCCATCTTAAGCTTCCTGAGTAATTTCCACATGTTGTGGTGTCTCTCTTCCTCTATTCCTTCTAGTGTTTTATCCCAGCTCTCTTCCTTTTTATCTGCTATCATCTTATCGACTTCTTTTTGCTTTCAGATAATAATGTTTTGTCATTGGGGTGTCTGTATATAACCCCCATCGGTTTATTATCGAACTTGGGACTACTTTTTGGCAGTTTTTTAGTTCTCTTTGTATGACTGTTGTCAGACTTTCTACTGCCTATTCGATCTGTTCTTTGTTGTTAATTGTTTCGGTTGGTTTGTATGCTTCGATGTTGAGGGCGAACCTCAACCAGTTGGTTTTGGTTCTTTTCTTTCTTTCCTCCTTGTGAGCCTTTTCCTTTGACATAAATACCACTGGGAAGTGGTTTGACCATAGGGCGTGGATCGTGTTCGCCGTTGTTTTCCATTTTAGGTGGTGTTGTATTCCTATGTCGATTACATCACCTCTTGCTATTGTCGGGATGGTGGTGGCGTCATTCGGGCAATTGTAATGGTTTCTGTCTGTTTATTTATGAACCACTGGAGTATTCCGCCGTTTACATTTGTTGACCTGCAGCCCTATGCTAGGTTCTCAGCATTAAGGTCCCCGGCGATGAGTGTGAGTCCGAACCCTATCAGGATTATCAGGTCTTCTTCCGTTACTTTATAACTTGGAGGGTTGTATGTCGCGATTATATCCATTTGTTTATTCTCTATTTTAGTCGTGATTCCGACTGCTGACAATTTTGATTTTTCGTCTGTGATTATTGTCGGTAGCGCTTTGAAGCAGATTGTTTTCTGCGTCACTATGGCGATTCCCCGCCTCTCCTTCCTTTTCTTTCTATTCTTGTAATGTTATAATCTGAGAGTCATATCCTATTTCTTCAGGTGTATTTCTGTAAGAAGGGCAAATGCTATTTCCTTCTCTTTAAGGAATTGTTCTAGCTCATCTGTTCTCTTCATTAGTCCGTTGGAGTTCCATGTGACTAGTTTTAGTGGTTTATCTATCATTGCCCAACTTGTTATTTGAGTATGTTATTAAGGATTGTCAGGATCATCTTAGCTAGTGCGCTTTCTAGCGTCGCAATCAATTTTAGGGATAGCTCTTCTGTTTTTCCTGACGAATCTGTCAGTTTTGACTTACCCTCTCCGCGTACGTGAGCCCAGGACTAGTCTCGGCATTCTTTACTTTCCTTTAAATGTTTTCTAGTCTTCTTCGTTTTAGTTTTCTGGGTTTTGTTCGCATTGTTTGTAGTTTGCGGGGCCTTGGCCACCGCAATTGCAGTAGTTATTTCGCATTTGAAGGTCAGGTGCTCTTTACCACACTTCAGGCACCTGCACGGGGCCGTGCATCTATAGGACACGCATCCGAACCTCTGGCACCTGAAGCACCGGGCAACTCTTGTGGGGAATTTTTTCGCCTCTACATTGACCTTCAGCTGTAAAACTTCCCTAAAGGCGAATATTTGTTTCCATTTGAGAGTCTTAGGACAGTTTATTAATATTAAAGGGAACTTTCTGAGTTTATTCCCCAAACTCTTAATTGTGTTGACCTTGAAACCCTTGTCTTTAAGCTCTTCGAACACTTCTTCTCCTTTGATCCCTTCTGGTGTACTTCGGATCACCACCTTCAGCTCCTTGTCCTCAGGCAGCTAGTGGCATGGTTCTTCCATTTCTTCCAGGATTTTACGTAGGATTTTGAACTCCCTTGGGGTTGCTGTGAACAGTTTTATTCCTCTGGGAAGGTTCACACCTTTCATGATTTTTGCGTTATTTTCTTCCGCTACAAGTTTAATTTGGGCATAATTGTCTTTTTGTGCATTACTATAGGTGGTGGCCTCTTTATCTTGGGAACCTGTGAAATTAGTGGTTGATTCATCTTTCTGGCTGGGATCTTTAGAGGCGGGAAGTCGTCTTCATCCTCTGGGGGACTTTGTGTGCATTTTCCTCCCTGAGTGTACGGAGGCTGCTACTTTTCCATTGTCTGGGGTGTCGAGTCTTCTCCATCATCTTCGGTTTTCTTCCTTTTGGGTTGTCTGTTAAAGAAGTGGTCTTGGTTTTCTTTTGCTCTTTCAAGCTTGGTCTGCTCTTCAATCAACCTTTGGATGGCTTCTTTTGCTTTCTTGATCACTTATTTGTATGTTTCGATTTCCCTGGTCGTTTTTTGGATTTTATCGTCGTACAATATGGTGGCGTCCATTTTGGATATCACTAGCTTTAGCGGCTTTAGGACGTCGGTACTCATCACACACTGTTGCCCTTCGCACTTGGACACGGTGAGTTTGTTGCACCCGACCCACCTACTCTACAAGTAAGGGGCCTACGGTACAACTCGCACACTCATTCGAACTTAACCTCAACACATCTGTCCTCTAGGACAGTTCCGTGACGACTGCTTTCTTTTACAATTCTCTAAATGTTAAGTTTGTGTTTGCTATGTGTCGACGCATAATGAGCCATTTTTGCCAAATAAACTAAATATGGATGATCATCAGATATCGATATAACTTGAATAACCATATCAACTTCTAGTAGCATGAGAATAATATTTGGAAATGTATATCAATACATATTCCAGTTAATCGATTATTTATTGGGGTGTAATTATATTTAGCATAAATAATAAGAAATTAGAGTTGATCAACCTTTGGGGTAGACTGACAATTATATAATAATAAAAAATTAACTCTAATTTCTTATTATTTATTATATCAATACATGTTTCTAAAATAATTTAAATTATAACACAATTTACAGTAATTAAATTTACACAAAATGTATAACATTTTTAAAATAAAATCTTGTTAACTAAATTTTGATTTATATTCATAAGCTGTTGTGCATCTATTAGTAACTTTTGTTATATGCAATGTTTCATATTTAAACTTGTTTATAAAAGTTTTGGTTCGCTAATGCGATTGCAATTGTATTCCGAAATGTTAACATATATATCTATATATATATATATATATATACATCTCGGATAATTATAATACAAAAATCCGTTAAATCCAATTTTAAGTTTAACTTTCTGGCTTTCAAGCCAGAGCGTGGCTCTTTTATAAAATTTTTCCTCGCAAGCTCAATAATAAGAGTTTTCCATGTTTCATGTTACTATTGAATAATTCATACAAATGATTCTGGGAAAATCAGGCTGCAGTTCCTTTCTTATTTTTATCGTGTATTAGTAGACAAAGTAGCTATAGTGTCGAAAGAACTATAAAGGCACAACGTGTACGCGTGGAATTTATTAATATGTTCCTTGACTTCTCGTCTAGGGACAAATTATCTGCAGTAACACTCGTGCAAGCCTTGAATAAGATATACATTGAATGAGTCATTTTATGACAAAGCCTTTATTTAATAACTAAGAAATTGTTTTCTTCTGAATATTTTTAAAATTTACTATGTCATTTTTTGTGTTTATAGGTTGCGCTTTCGTAAAATTCAGTTCGCATCAGGAAGCACAGGCAGCCATTAATAGCTTGCACGGGAGCCAAACTATGCCGGTAAGTTAGCCATAATTTTATCTGGTTATCAAGATTAGCAAATAAAATTAAAAACAGTTACCAATTTTCTGATTTAGTGCTGAATATAAAGTGCTACCTGTGTCTCCGCAACTACTATTACAAGATTTAAAAATTTAGTTACTTCAGTTATTAATTTTTATTCACATTTACACATAGTTTACTTTATAATAAAAAATATTCTTTATGGTGTATATATCCACTTAAAAACAAATGACTTACTTAATATTCATTTAACGTGCTTACTTTTCTTTGCCAATTAATAACAAACAAATATTGACTTTATAAATTAATAAAACTATTAAAATGGCACGTCGCGGCGGTTAATTAACTTTATAATTAAATTAATAATAAATAAAATTCTAAACTGTAGATGATATCATTTTCGATTTTGTGTTTTGAATATGTTTAATATAATAACATTGAACCAACGTTTCAAATAGAAAATTTAATTAAAACGAAAGAAATAATTTTGTTAATATCAGCACCTTCTTTAAACCTAAAACCATAAGCCTGTATATTATTTAAATAATTTCTTAAAAATAATTAAAATTAATTTTGATTGATTATATCCTTGCTTTGACATGCCTGAAGTTGTTACATGATCAAACATTATAGGAAACTTAACGTAATTTTATAATAGGACATATTCAAACTTATTTGCTTGAGGTAGAGACACAATTGTAGAATAATTAATTCTTAGATATAACTTATACATTAAAAAATATTTATTGTACTAGCAATGTCGTGGTTACAAACATATCATCAGGCTACAAAAGCATTTTTAGCGTAGAGCGTAACACTTACTTAAAATGCAATTTGTGATTCTTTTAATTAACATAAAATATTGTAAAATATTGGTCAAGATGGAAGTCTATTACTGATCAGCTTCCACTAAAATTATTATTTGCCATCCCAAATTGAGAAACTATAGCAATAGTAAAAAATACAAATTTAGTATATACGAGAGGTCGTTTTTATATTTATATTTTATATTAATTTTAATGCATTTTTTATTATTGTTTTTTAATTATAAATAGTCACCTGTGTAACAAGTTACAAAACAATCGCCGCAATATTACGAGTAGTTCTATTATTTGTCAGTTCGTGTTGTCACGTATCAAAATGAATAAAATTGAATATCGAGCTATAACCATATTCCCTAAAAACAAACTCCAAATTAACTATCTGCGAATGGTCAAAATGATTTAAACATGATCCGCAATCATTGATGTTCCCCGTCCAAGCCGCCCTGTTGACGTGATCACTTCGGATGTTATTGAAACAACCAAGTGTTTGCAGCAGGATGCAGCATTATTGGGAGTTTCAGAAATCGCGATTTTCAAAATTCTACAAAAATACCTTCGAATACCAAAGGCTAGTACGAGATGGTAGATGAAACCTCGGTCATAGTTTTGATCCTGAATTGACACATGAATCGATACAGTGGCATTTTCAAGGTTTTATCTCTCTCAAGAAATTTGAAGTAACTCATTCTGCAAGAAAAATAATAGCAACCGTTTATTGGGAAAGTCAAGGAATTTTAGTGATTTATTACCTGAACAACCGTGGTACGGTAACAAGAGAGCTTAATACATTCGTCTCAGAGAACTATCAAAGTGAGAAGGCAAAAAAAACTGACTAAAGGTGTCCTGTTACGTTACGACAATGTATCAGTGCGCAACTTAAGAGTTTTAAAGCTACCATTGCTGAATGTGGTTTCGTAGAAATCTACCATCCGCCTTATAAGTCCGGTGACTTTTTTTTGTTTCCAAATCTCAAAAAAGGGGAATAAATTTTAGGAGCGACGAAGAAGTTATAGCTGCTGATGAATGTCATTTTGCGGACAAGGTAGAAGAATATTTGTTTAATGGATTAAAGATGTTATTGAAACACTGTAATACTTGTATTCAAAAGCAAGGGAACTATATTAAAAAATAAAATAAAAAAATAAATTCTTGGTCTAGTATTTCGTTTTTATGCCTAGTCCGGGAATATAAAAACGAACCCTAATAGTATATATATATATATATATATATATATATATATATATATATATATATATATATATATAT
>JAHWXV010234344.1:0-15112 GCA_024586415.1 Phrixothrix hirtus | reverse complement strand
ATATATATATATATATATATATATATATATATATATATATATTATATATATATATATATATATATATATATATCAATTCCTTTTTATTTTGAAATGTAGGCGAATATCAATTTTTAATAAATCTGCAATTTTGAATAATAAAATATTCTGAGCACCACGCTTCGTTTTTGTTGCCAACCTCGCTCAAAAGGGATCAGTTTAGTATGATAAACGAATCAAAACATTTTAAAATAAACGTCTTTAAATCTTCAGTTAATTTATCAACATAAACGTGTAACCCCAACAGTTTTTGGAATTTAAAGTACTTATTTGCGAATCCTTATAGATTGGACAACATAAATCTATGACTATAAAATTACCGGGACTTTATAGAAAGAAAACTTAATAAAGTGTAATCAATTTCTTTCCCATAGTTAAATGCATACTTAGCAAGTTGTTCATTAAGAAGTTGTAACTTAAAATAAGTAAGCAGATTGAAGTGCTATGGTGCCAACTTTATTTTAATTGGCTTCGCTTCAGATTTCTAGTGTGACGATGCTATCCATATTGACAGATAAGCACTATGTATCATTATACTTCTTTTCTTTTTATTCTTTTGTTATAATTTTGTCAATTTTTTCATCTCCTCCGTTTCTTATTCTGTTATTAATTTCATTGTTATTATTTTTGTACGACCAAAGTTTCTACTCTTGGAAAATTTGGAAAACTGCGAATGGTTATAAAATTTTGAGAATATTTTGATCGACGAAAGTCGAGGTCTTTTTAAAATTCACCCCAAGAATATTTGACGATCAAAAAAAATATTTAAAAAACAAGCAGCCGACTGAGACAGGCAAAATTTAAAATTTCAGTAAAGGAAACCATGGAAAAGTCAAGATATTTGAAATGCAGTTTTAAGATGAAACCTTGTTTAAATAACTCACTTCAATTGACGATTAATTTCAAGCATTAAAATATTTAGGAGTGGAACTTCTATTTTTGATAATTTCGGCAATACTTCCACACGATGAGGGTGATATGGATTATGAGAAATCAAGTGCAACATTTTTTGCAACGTATTGATAAGTTCGCAGATACAAAATTATTTGGCATATTTTACTTTGTTATTTGTTTTCCCACCTTTCGTAAAGAATGTACTAATCCCATCTGCGTTGGAAGTTATTTCTCATAAAATTCTTGACATTTAACACAGTCATTCTCTTTGTCCGATTTATCATCGCTATGATTTGAAACCAGCACCACAGGTTCCTTATACCATAAGAGGAAGATATAGACGATTCGTATTTTCTTTTGTATTTACACGTCTTCTTTTGACTAATTTGTTTTATTTCTTCTTTCCATTTCAAGCTTCCTCTCGTTCTTTGCAAGAATTGCTTCAGGATTAGTGAGCAAAACTTCTGGTTGCTTCCTGTTACATATAGTTTGCTCAATCTAAGTTTTGGTAGAAGCAAGACTGCGTATAAAATATACATGAGGTCTTTTTCTGGGTTTTGCTTCTTCCAAAATCGAGGAAGTGGAGGGCTCACCAGATAGGGATCTTTAGCGCTCTTTGAAGATTGAAGATGGGCCATCATTAAATGAGCCCAATGTTTTGCACAAGTTGCTCGTCCAAAAACTAAATTGATTGCCATAACAATCGCCAAAGTTGAGAAAATTGGCGTTTATGGCTGGAGCATGCGGGCCGTAGTGCTAGAGCAGAAGATCTTTACCAATGTTCTGTCCATAAAAAAAGCGCTCATGCTTTGAGTGCCGTGAATGCTTAGCTCAGAAAACAAGCAGAATCGAATTGACATTTCCAAGTAACGTTTAACTTGTTTTAAGCAAGATTCATAGTTTTTCCATCTAGGCTGATGACTACATTCCTGATGTGAAACGATAATCCATGTAGTGGCACTATCATCATCATCTAACAATTTTAAATGCGTTCTCTACCGGAAAAGTTATGGCAACATTTTTTTGAGATAAGAAAGGGGTCATATTCATCGATTTTCTTAACAACGCTTCACTCCTTCGTCGAATGCCTAATGAAATTGTGTTACTGCTTCACAAAACGCAAGTCGCTCTATGGTTCAAAATTGTTTTAAATTACTGCCCCCAAATTTAAAATCAGAGATTGTTGTTCGATAATATAACTCAAACGACTGAGCAATTATCTGCAGAAGCTGACAAAAACATGTTAAACCGTTTGAAAATGTTGAAAAAACTTGGGCGAACTGCATTAATTTACAACAGAATTATTTTGAAAAATAATTTTTGTTGTTTTCTTGGTGGAGTTGCGGATAATTAAATCCGTCCTCATAGTGGTAAACATGTTTATTCTGTAGCATTTTGAGGAAGTTCACGTATAATGCGGGTTCGTCTAGAATTTCCTACGAAGACATTTCCCTTATTTGCATGACTCAGCCCGGTCACACGTTTTCCAGTCAAACTCGCTGCTGATTATCATAAAGAAAGGACATTCATCGTTTCAGTGGGCAGTTATTATGACAATGTCACCTCGATCTGTCGATTTACGGGCGTGAACATTTTCACTTCTTTTAAAGGCGGTAGCCTGACAACCATATTATATCGATCGCATTTTTTCGGCGGACTTGTAAGAAATTCCAAATTCCTGCAGAGTAATAATTTTTGTCTGTTAGGTGATACATCCATCTGAAATCATGTCCAACTTGCAACAAATGTATTGGTGGCAGATGCAGTTATTACAATAGGTGAACACTTCTTGCACGTGTGCATTTAGAAAAAATCTATTCAACAAAATATTTTGGCTAACCGTCTATGCATTGGCAAAAATGCAATTTTGTAATATAGTCGCTTTACATACATTGAAAATTAGTGGAGATTGGACGCTGTTTTTCTACTTTTCCACTTAGTCGTCCTGTTTTCACGCAAATCTTTTTCGCCATACTGCGTCGATTGTACTTCTGTTATTTTTTCTTCCATTTGGATACCATTTATATTCAATGAAAGTTCGTAACGATTTCGACATATTATATGCGGTATTAACAGCGTGAATGTTATCTTCGACCAGGACCATACTTTCATTTAATTTTTTCCCGACTATTAATATCAAAATCCTGAATTTCTCATTACGATAGACGCAACCCAAATAAGCGGACTTTCTTCGCTTTTTGTTATCAGTAATATCCTGCCTATTCTTACACCTCTAAGTACTTCTTAGTTAAATTTATGATGGGTCCATAATGTTTTTAATAATTGTTGGAAGATCCGCATTTCGAAGGCTTTGGGTCTGGTGTTCACTTTTAATGTCCATGTTTCTGCTCCATACATAAAAACTGAGTATATAAGGCTAGCTCAATGAGTTTGGAAAAAATGCAAGATATGGCAGCACCAGAATAACATCAATATTATTTTCTTAAAATGAATTCATCTAAATGGAGTCATACCAATTTTCAAAACCACCTGCCGATTAGTTTGTGTTTGATAACCATTTAAGATACACAACTTGTATTCTTTCGCTAAAACAGAAAAAAGTGATTTTCGCATACTCAACAAATAATTAAAGCAAAAAAAAGCTTGACATATTAGCCGGACTCGACACCATCGATCAAAATTATTCACAATTAGTTTAATGATTTTCGTAGTGGTCGTACAAGCGTTCGCAATGCTGGGCGGTCTGGCAAGCCAAAAGATGCGCGTATATCAGAATTGATAGCAGAAGTACATTAACTTGGGTCGGTCAATTGTTGAGTGAAGCTGAGTGAGAATGTGGAGGCTTTAAACTAACAATTTTACATGATGATTTCAATGTGAGAAATCTTTCTGCAAGATCGGTGCCACGTTTGTTAACAGTGGGCAAAAAACGTAATCGTTTAACGACTTTGAAGTGTTTTCGAAAGTGTTTAAGCGTAGTACATATGAATTTTTGCATCCATTTATTACTGTTGATGAGACTTGGATCCGCCACTATTCTCCAGAAACCAAAAATCAGTCGAAACAATTGGTAGAAGCTGGTTCAAGTGTAACGAAGAAGGTAACAGTGTGTCACCGGTTTAAGTGATTTCGAAATAATTTTCAATGACTACCCTTAGAAAGGTAGAAAAATAATAGGAGAATATTAGTCATCATTGTTGGACCAGGTGACTGAAAAAAATCAAAGACAATCGGCCACATTTCGCAAAGAAAAAAAATTTGGTTCACCAGCACCAGCATATTCTTCACCTATTATTGCACTGAAAAAGTACATAAAATACATGAATTCTATTTCGAAATGCTTCCACATATCCCATATTCGCCCGACTTGGCTCCTTCTTATTGCCAAATATGACAACTTAGCTTGTTGATAAAACATTTTTATCGAATGAAGAAGTGATCACCATAGTAGACGCATATTTAGCAGATTTTGATAAATCTTATTTTACTGAAGGCATTAAATACCTTGAATATCGTCGGAATAAGTGTATTTTCCCTTGTATGTTTAATCATGTCGGGATAAAATTTGTCGCTATCTGCAACTTTTCTTGCCCTTTTGAATAACTCTGTTATCCGATCAGTTCTATTCATTTTTAGTTTTTTCCATTTCTCCCTCCATCTCTTCATAATTTCTGTGCTTCTTTAATATATCTCCCTTTTCTTTCTTGATCTACGAAGAACAAGTGTTGTCCCTTTTTCTAGTTACAACATCAAAGCTTAAAGTTTTCACATACCAAATAAGTTAAAAAACCATTAAAAAACATTTGCACAGAATGAAGAAGGGAAGATGCTTTATGCCTTATTTCAAATAACAGCAAATTAATGCAAATGATTATATAGGATGCGCAACTGAGGATACTATACAAACCAAACAAAATTGTCTTTGTCGTTTTTTCAAAAGTTACCAATTTCCGATTTATATGTTTTGAAAATTTAAATGATATAATTTGACCCAACTATAACTGTGTACACTAAATAAATAGAATTGTCTATCAAGCAATTGGAAAAACTACTACTACAGTAATTTAATACTTACTCATAGTAACACGTATTTTATATAAAACGTGCTGATAGTAGGTTGACCATAGGAAAAACTACTACAGTAATTTAATACTTACTCATAGTAACACGTATTTTATATAAAACGTGCTGATAGTAGGTTGACCACCGTTAAGTTCATTAAAACAATTTTAAGAATAATAAGTTTTCTTTATGCCTTCATAACATAGTCTTAAGTTACTTCAATAACAAAATTATACAATAAACATTGTATTAAATATTATAGATATCTTATATTATACTTTTCAAAGTTTTCGATGAAAGGTGATACATGAAATTTAAAATTCCTAACACTTTGGTTGTACGTAAGCATTTTGTAATCATCTGTAATGATTCTAATTAATGTACATAATGTAACAAATTCAACGAAGATACAAAATATGCCAAGTAATGTAAAATCATGTCAGTATGTATTCCAGACTCATAATTTTTAATAATATAGATATGTATTTGTTATAAGATAATACGTAAAATACACCGATGAATAGTACATAGTAAGGGCCGCGATTATTATTCGACAAGGTAGATCAAACAATGTCGTGTTCTATTACAGGGCTGGATTTAAAACTATGATTACTAATATTTCTAAAACTAGACGTTTTTGAAAAAATCGCATAAGAATTTTCGTATTGTCGATTATTTTTGGGACACTTGGTACAAACCTAGAAAAAGAAGTGGACTACCTTATATTTCATAAATTGATATCTTTAGCAAACTACAAATATAAGAATCTCAAAGCGGTAATGAAAAGATCCTTCTTTACAGATTGCAATAAGTGCTAAATTTGATTTAAAATTACAGAGCAAAGCTGAAATAAAATTGCAGTAAAATTGCTGAAAATAGATAATGATGTCTGCAAATGGACTGTAATATTAGTTATTGCTTTAATTGAAAGACACTGTACTTAAATATAATTTAAAATATTATATTTTAATCAAAAGGCAAAGCACAAAGCTAGCAAATTAAATTGTATGCTTCTATAAATAGAAGATTTGTGGAAATTATTTGGAAAGCGAAAACAGAGAGCAATGGCTGGCATCCTTCCGCGCAATTAGGTTTCCTTGATCCAAGAAAACCAAACAATTTTGAAATAAATAATTTTAAGTATCAATCGCAGGCTTATATCAAAGTAATGCGGCTTTCGACGCGAAAACTGAATGTTAAACTAACAGCCAAAATAATAATTTCTTTACAAATAAACCAGCTAAGATTTCTAGTTGAATATAGAAGAGTACAGGATGTCGACAGAGGTCATTTCATTATCTTTCAAAGATTTTGCAGTTTTCTGAAATACATTCTTGACCTTACTATGCTAAAACCCCTAACCACTGTGCAAAACACCCGTTGACCTGACCATTGCTTTTAATAAAATTATCGCTCAAAGGCGTATATTCTGAAAATAGTGAATTACAATACAGAAATAGGTTATTTTGATGCGCTGCTTCCTTATTTTGCAACATTTTCCATTTTCGTAACCTATAGATGCCATGAAACATTAATAACTAACACGCGCCGATATGCATAATAAAATCTGCCTCGTATCTCCAACACACTACTAGTCGCGTCAGCGTTGATAACATAAATTTGGTAAAATTAAAGAATAAAATCTTTTAACAGAAATTCTACTAAATAGAATCGAAATAATTAAACAAAAGTATCTAAATTTTTGTCGTAACAGTTGTAAAATAATTTTTGTAATTCGTATTTGCATAAACCTGCCAAATTCATCCCAGTATTTTTTTAGCGCCTCTCTTTTGTATTTTTACCTAAATAGTTTTTCCTTTTGTTTTCTGTATTCTGCCAGATTTTTCCTTTTCTATTGCCTTTTTTGTGCGTACCGCCCATTCTTCTTGCAGAAATGATTCATATATTTTTAAATAGAACCCAAATATTCTTTTCCCTTAATTTGTATATTTTAATTGTTTTGTATTGTTGTTGCGTTTCGTCTTTTCCTTGATGGCCTTGTTTCTATTCATTCTAAATTGATTGCTGCATCGTTGCGCCCCTATTGTTTTATGTCGCTAATAAGTAGTGAACTTTTGGTTATTTCTTATCATTGCGTTGGAAAGCAGTATTCTCAAAGATTAAAGAATGCCGCTGGCGTTATTCTAGAAGTTTCAACTGATTATTGTTTTCCTAAATTTCTCCGAATTCGCCCACTACCTTTTCTGTACTTTTATCGTTAATTAAAGAAGCACCAATATGAAATTGTATAATGCATGAACGGGAGGTCATATTAAGAGTGTACCGTGTAAACAATTAACAGATCGAAATCAGATGACTTCATCTCGGCTAGCAGACGCAAGTGCGTAAGTTTTCATCCCAAACATTAATGAAGCATTCTGTTTTATGGTAGAGAGGAGTAGTATAGACTTTACGTATATTATACATACAAATTTATGTTTCTTGAATGTAATTTAGTATGAAATTTAAAAAGTATATTAGATGTATATGTATTCCAAGATATGTACTGTAAAATGTACGAGCACATCATTTAACCCACACTGCTTACAAATTAAAGAAATAAATATTTTATTACGCTTAAGAAACCGATTTATTGTCACTTGATGAGGTTATTCATAATTGTATACATATACGTAATCTATACATATGTTTATTCTATAGTTTGTTTAATTGTGTAATTTGACACACCTCTCCCAAACGTGGCGAATTATCCAGTTTCTACTGCACAATAATTTAAATAAACGTTTTAGAAAAAAATCTTCCTAGTTACTACGTTTTCACAAATTCTTGTCACATAATATATATTTAATTAATCAAAGATAAAAAAATATCTAAACCTACCAAGTAGGCTCTTAGAGTTGGATAACAAGTTCTCAAATAACAATTATTGTAATTATAAATGATATAACATTTGCTAGTAAACAATAATTTAGCATTATAACACAATTAATTACTTGAAGAAAAGCCAAGTTGCATAATTGTTAACAAATTAAATTTCAAACTAAAACAAAATTGTTTAAATATTGTTTATGCTATAATAAAATGTCATTGTAAAATCGAGAATTGATAAATGAAAATTTAGTAACACTAAATTTGTAGTAAAATATTGAAATTTAATAAATTGACATGTACAGTCAAAACGGATAAATAATTAGATTTTAATGGGACGGTTTGTTAAAGCATTGAATTAGTACCGCGCATAGTAGGTGAGAATTGTTAACAAAGAGAATTTTAGCACACAATTGCTAAACAAATACTGTTACTTTATCTCATAATTAGAGTCATGCAGAGCAGTGAATTTTCCAGTACCATTTAACGAATATCTTTGTTAATCTTTCTTAATTCATGTTATTTAATATTTGTTTCTTACATTCTTTAAAACTCATTTTGGCTAACATTAGTTGAATTTTTGGATTTTGTACATCAAATAGAATTTTTAAATCGATTGTGTGTCGCGAGATAGCATAAATAGCATTACCGATCAAACGTAGATACTATGCGCCATCTAGATTGACCTAGCTGAACTTTGGTTGGCGTGCAGTTGTGTCTACGATCTGTTTTAAATTTGATAGGATGTCATTAAAATGCCTGCTAATTGTAGGAAATGTAAAGTGCTGGTTGCTAATTAGCTCATGGTTTCCAAGGGGCGCCATTTTAATAGCAGACCATAGTTGCGATTCTACTACACTGTTGCTCCTGAGCAATCAATTTTGGTATAAAAAACTAGATCACGGTCGCCCGTAATCATTTAAGTACAATGTTTTTTTCGCTACGGCGCACTTCGCCTTACTACGCTAAAGTATTGTACGTACAATTTCATAGGATACTTTAATTTTTGAATATTATAATATGTGAATTAGCCGGTCCCGATTTGTGTAGTATTTAGTATGTTTGTCTCTACATCCAAAGGACGCAGGTTCAAACCCGATCGAAGTCGGTAAATGTTTCAGCGGAAAAATTTTAACAAACTTGCCTTCTTTTCGGATATGGAAGTAAAATCGTAGATGCTATGTGATGATTGTCACGTTAAAAATCCCTACCGGCGGCAAAATTTTAGTAGGCATGGCGAAGACGGTCAAGGGAATTTCCGCATCCCGACGTCTCAGCCCCAAATTTTAAAAACATGCTTCTCTGATTAAGAAAAATGTTTAGTCCTAGTTTGAAATAAATAAATTGCTGCGTTTATCTAACCTTTGGATACCATGAATTGGTTTCTATAATAGTTTGAAGACATTAAATTATTTCAAAATTTTGTTTACCATTAAACTCACAATTCATTGTATATTGCAATTATTTATGTGGAAGTCATTCATTGTTATTATCCGTTCATAATGATTTGAGATTCAATTAAGGTAACTTTTGTATCATTGCGATTTTTTTTGTAGTATCAGTTTATTACATTATGATACATTATCAGCGTGCATTTGCAAGAACCTACAATAGCAGTTTTGAAATGTTGCTTGCGTAGTTGATTAAAATTTATCTTACAGAAAAGAATTAGCGAAAATTGTTTTGTTGAATTAATCTAGTTGGGCTTTTATAGTTTAATGAAATTTTATCAGGTACTAAATAAAGCTTGAATTTTCAGGGGATTCTTAATTAGTTTCTTGGGTTTGTAAATAAAAATGTATTTTAAGCACAGTTGTGATTCTCTTAACCTAAGTTATTGCACGTGCTTTCAAATATTATATATTTATTAATCAACTTTTGCAAACATCTACAAATTCTGTTTGTAATGAACAAATTTAGCTGTTATTCTCTGTTAACGGAATATTTTATTGCAATTTATTGGATTTCTTATGCATTAACTTATTTCTTACAGATACGGGGTAAGTTCGTCAGGTTTTCAACGAAACTAATGGCGGTTTTATTCAACCTCCGATAATCCATAAAACAAATACTAGTGTAAACAGCCAAATGAATGTATTACCAAAAGTTTGGTACAAACATGGTTATTATTCAACATAGTCACCTTGAAAATTGAGGCATTTATCATATCTGTGGATAAGCTTTGCAATCCCCTTTTCATTAGTTTCGAACCTCTGCCCTCCTAACCACTTTTTCAGTTCAGGGAAGAGATGAAAGTTTTCTGTTGAGACTTACGGCCTGGTTCCCTTTCATCTTCAGATTTCCTGCACCGTTCACGTACAGCACCGTATATCTGGCTCATTTTTCGATGAATTTCGGCTGTACTAGTCGGTTCTGCTTAAAGAAACCGAATTATACTATGCAACTTGCACTTGGCAGGATGTTTACGTGCCTGCAACTCAGCCCGCAATGGCGTAATGACGTTGGAAGTGGCTATAGTGGGGAATATGTGCAGGCACTCTCCGTATATACCCGCCTCCTGTTTACCTGCACGATCGGAGGTTTTATGTAAGGTGGTTCTACTACCCGAGATGAAGTCTTAGCAGGTTTGCAAGCTTTTGTTTGCTGTACCTGGTGCAATCGGAAAATAATTAGGTGTTATTGCAATTCTGGTTACAGACGTCCTGCCTTGAAATTGTGTAGCAGTGAATAAGAACGAAATGCATCAATAATTTTAGCACCACTTATAATTTAAATAATTTTTAAATAGCATTTAGCTGAATTTTTAAAATCTCGTGAACACTACGGTCACATTTTTATACATGAGCGGAAGTAATCTCAATCGACCGCGTCGATTTCAATCGAGCTTAGAAGACTAAAAATCAATAACCCTAGGCCATCTAGCGATCCAAAATCAAAACAAAGTGCAAAATATGTAATTTAAATATAAAATATTTCTAACTAGAATGAGGGATACTCTATATTGAATTGAAAAAATACTACATAGGAAAATTAACGAAAAAATTCGTTACAACTGTCATAATTAAAAACACACTTGGCAGAAATTGTTTACTTATGTCACATCAGATTGTTTCAAACATGAACAATCTTATAAGGCAACGACCATCGACGTGAAATTTTGAGCAGTTACTCGGCATAAATTATGAAGTTAGCTTTATCAGCTTTACTTGATCAATTCCTTGGATAAAAATATCTTTAATTGGGTTGTTTTTCAGCACTTTTACTTTTATATTAGCTTGTATAGATAAATTAATTCCGATAAAATAGCGTTTAGATCTCAAGGTTGTCGTACCTAAAAATGTTATTCGCGCAAATGCCAAAAATTTGAAAATATAATGAATGGGAAACCGCAAACTATTTCACAAATATGTAACACAATTTTATAATTAGCCTCAAGCGAAGCCTCCTACAGGTGCCTGGTGTTAAAATTACAAATTTAATGTAGTTTGAAGCGGGAGTTTCGGCTTAGACGGAGGACAGAAAATACGCGCGACCTCCGAGTACTGCAGGGATTTTGCTTACAAATATTGAATTTACCCTGACTATTTCGTAAATGAGAAAATATTTCATTTCGTTGCTATGGCGAAAAATTTCTCCTATCGTGACGTGTGATGGAGACTGACATTTACAAAATTCGCAAGTGAAAATTCTGCGGTTGAATTTCCCACTCCGCCGCGTTGCGTCGTTACTACTGTCACTTTCGTATTGCGGCTCTGTGACGCATTCTTTTAAATAAACTTGATAAATTCGTATTCGAATTAGATTACATAATATGTTCACTTTTCAACGCAGTTTTCGCACTTTAGGTTTTATACGTATTGTGTTGTGGTTCTTTGACCTTTATCTCTAGTTGTATAATTTTCTGTCTAGCCTGTAATTATTTTTTCCATACATTTCTACCAGAACAATATGAATCGCGCAACAAAGAAGCGGAAAACCATAGTTCCAGTTTTGATGTCGGAAGAATAAGGCGATATTTTGTCGAAGCGGACGTTCAAGCCTAGGCTAGAGAGAAGAGCATTGACCTCCAGTGGGTGAACTCCACGTGTAGCGCCCCTTGTGCCCTTCCAAACACGTTCGCAAAGGCTCCGCATGAAATTACTTCTTTTTGTTGTTATTCGCTTTTTGGATTTTCTTAAAACTTTTATGAACTTTATTTTTACTCGCTACTTTTACGATTCGTGCAATATTCTGAGATGACCCAGAAGGATTGCGATAGAATAAAGGATCATTTGAATAATCGGCAACTTCGATGTATATTTTTATTTTATTAAAAACGTAATACTCGGATGAGTTTTTTAGTTGTCTATAAATGAATTCTTTTTCACAATTTCACAATTTTGTCCTGTGACAGCTTGTGCTGACATACGCACAATGTCCTCCATCTTGTTACAAATGCCTCTTTCAAGTTCCCTCATCGTTATTGATGAACTGCCATACGCAAGGCAATTGAGATAAATGGCAGGGGATGCCAGTGAATACAAAATAGACGATTAGCCAAATCTGACTGCCTCTTCAGTAGATCTATCTCAATCACTTATTCAGATATCGTTAAAAAAATAGAGGATCCCAGCAAGCTGTACTTGATGTATAAGCGCGATATTTAAAAGACAAATTTATTTTGCCTAAAGATGAAGATAAATGCCTTTTTCGTAGCACTATCCATCAAAACCTGAAAATTTAATTTCGTTTTAAATAATACAGCATTTTGTGAAAAATGATATATATTTGTAAGCGGCTTTCTTATAAACGAGCTTTTCTCTCGTCGCCCCTCAACATAAAAAAATGGTACTTCTTCCAACATTTGTTCTGTCAAGATACAAGAACATCGTCAAGTGTTGGTGTTTTTATGCGTCCAATTCGACCCGCCTTTTTATGAGCGAACTTCACATGTCTTCAGCACAGCTGTGAGTTGGCAGCTACAGAAATACGACTCCTTGTAAATTTTCTAACAAGATGTCAAAACATCAACGCAACCTGAATTTTTCGGATTAACTTCATCACACATTTGCTAATTTATAAGTTATCATTTTGGCATAAAGGGCGGTCCGTAAATTTTGTTTACGATTATTTTGAGTTACGTCATTTCTAAATTCGTTTGAATGTAGCAGAACTTACGTTTTTGCCTAAGAATATAGGTACGTACTTGAAGTCTGAAAAGTTTGCATGTCTAGATCAAAACGGTTGTACAATATACAATACGAGGGTTATCCAATAATTAAACAATATTAAACACAAATACTCTTAAATTATTCAAACATTTTTAGTATATCGCAGCAGTTTCGATTATAGAACAACGTGCCTTTTGGAGCGACATATTCAGTTGCGTCATTAATCAAAAAATACTTGCCGCCAAGATGCTGCTTGAAGCAATTAAATCCTGGTCGAAGCGAACGCGCACATTGTCGTACAAGAGCACAACTACACGGGTCAACAGTCAATAATGTGCAGAACATTCCATCAGTGTTTGGGATACGAGGAAGAATGCAGTTGTGATAGACATAGCTTTCGTCTCTAATGACGATACAGTATATATACAGAAGCAGCAAAGCAGCAGCGATTGTGGGTAATGCAGAATTTTCCCGATGCATGAGCGTCCAATTGTAATTGCAGCAAACAGACGAACTCGGCACTCATCTCATCTCATTCAACGTATGAAAATTTGTTAGCCCTAATTGATGGTAAATTAGGTTAACGTTGTAAAGGACACACTCTGGATGGTACTTCATGGCGTAGCTAAACGTATCTAAATAAATAATTATAAAAACAGGTGAGATGATACAAATATGAGGGATAAAAGAGCAATCAAGTGAAATAACACTTTTGCTTGTATCATAAATAAATAATGAAAACAATTTAAATTACTAGGACGTCATTACTTTAAATAACTAAGTTATTCCGATATCAAGGCGCCTGCTGAAGGGTTCCTATTAAATAGCCACTGGAATCCCGAGCTCTAGTGATGTTAAACAGGAGTTGTCTGCCGCAATGGATTCGAATCCATAATGTAACTATTTTTACTACACAAACAATAAACATCTCCGGGCTAGTCAATATTGAAGCCGTAAATAAATAAAAATTGTAACAGCGATTTGATTACAATAAGTAAAACTAACAGATACAATAGCGACAGTAACTAACGCAACGGAAAATAATTGCAAATTTTAAAAGAGAGGTCAATCATATCATCAATTACAGCTTAATAATGGAATAATAAATTAAAGCCATCAACTAAGTAAAATAATGAATAAGACATGAGTAGTGATTTTATTAAAAATTATTTGCAGTTTTTTTAATACCACGAGTCGCGCAGGATAACCATTTACGTAACTAGTGCGAAAAGATGCAGGCGCACATTCAAATAGCAGCACCAGAAAGAAATTAGTTTATATTCGTCTAAATAAAGACAGATAAATTGATTTTTAAAGGGCTCCACAACTGAATCGCCATCCTCCAACGCCTCCCTTCCCGGTGGAACTTCTAGAATTCCGCAATGCAAATAAAAATTTAGCATTTTGAAATGTTAATTAATAAAACGGCAAAATAGTTGATCAAATATCACAGCACAATGCGTTTGAGCCAGCAGCGTAAACGCCACTCCCCGCCCGGCCGGCTTTAATCTTCATATGATTTCATACAATTATTCCAAATACCTACGTTCTGATAACTATCCTAAAACTAAAGATTTAAACTATAAAAATCTAGTGTGAGACAACCCACGTCTTTCTCTTACGTATATACATAGATATCCAAATGATGTTCACAAATGATTAAAATATTTACGTTTATCTTGAAAACGATAATCGGAACGGTTCCATTCAAGTTACTGGATACGCAAAACGTTGCTAAACTTAAGAGATTTTCTAGCTTCAACACATTTTTTCAAAGAAATCGAAGAGTTCACGTAAAATCTCATCAAATAGATAAGAAGGATGGTAACTTTTAAAGAAATTGTTTTAGCCGTTTTCGACAAAATTGCAAAAAACATAAAGTGGCACTTCTAGTCATTCGATTTAGCAAAATTTTTGCCGTCGTATGTCAGGAAGATTGAAAATTTATATATAAAATTTAATTTTCTACGATGATTAGTTTGCGAGATACGAGGGTTGCCTTTTAAGTAGTTACAAAAACGAGGAAAGAAAACAAATTTTTTGGAACAAACTGTTTTATTGTTTTTCAAAATATTCATCTTTAAATTTTATATACTTTTGTATGCGTTCAAACCACTTCTCGAAGCATTTTTTCCACTTTGAAGTTGGTATCTCAAAAATGTGGTTTTCAAATGCTTCAACGGTCTCTTCAGGAGATGAAAATCGCTGTCCACGCA
>JAHWXV010234339.1:0-12489 GCA_024586415.1 Phrixothrix hirtus | reverse complement strand
TTAATTCGTTTTGGTCTATTCTTTTTAGCTTGACTGGTAGGATATATTCCTTCATTTCTACTCGCTACGTTATTATGGGCGATCTTAATTAATTAAATGCAGAACGGAAGATATACTGGTTGGTGCTCTATTAATTCCGGATGGACGGATAAGATGCTGTGTCTACGTGTGAAGATCTTAAGGTCGTACAAAATCTTAATTTCTATCATTTTTAATAAACTGTTGGGGCAATGTTTTCAACTTGTCCAATAGCTTCGAATTCTGATGTACACGTGTCCGTACTGATAGACATCACTAACATGTTTAGTTTCTTTTAATTTTCAAATTAAATATAAATTCTACATTATGAATCAATAATTATTTGATGCCCTTCCAATTTAATTATGTTTTAAATCTAAAATAATTGCGTCATCTCACTTTGCTTACCGTATTTAATTTTTCTGTTATTTAATAGCTTTTCAATAAGTGCAAAATAAGAAAAAAAACTTCTTTACTTTTCAGACTTAAAAAATATTGATATTAAATTCTTTAATCATATACGAGTTACACTCGATAACTTTATCGAGCATAGGTATAAGTTTCTCTAGAGAAAAGATATGAGATGCTAGCTTTTAACACTCATTCTATAGTTTAACGTACTCTATTTTTATATAGTTTTTTTTTCCTGTTACAGCTTTTACATAATTGGTTAGCGTATACTTTTGCGTTGTTTTTGACTCGTGTTCATACTATTCTCACTTTAATGATTAACTGATTCTTGTAAATTAAATTGAGGCTATTATTCTCAATGCCCGTTTAATAAATAATTAACGCTATTAAGCTCTTTAAATTTATTTATTTTTGTTAATGTATCTTATCCTTTCATGTCATTTGATAGTATGTTCTATTCTACGTAATTTATTTACGGATGTTAAATTATTTAGCATTGAGTTAACGTTGTACTGTACCCGTTATATACGAGGTACTGTCGAATAATTCTAGGTTAGCTTTGATCTATAAAAAGCATTTCATTTATCTTGTTTTATTGTCAGATATATCCTTTATTACGATCTATAGTTAATGTTACTGAGTCTTGCAGTGGCAATTAAAAAATTCTAGGTTAGCTTTGATCTATAAAAAGCAATTCCGATATCTTTTTTGATTGTCAATGCGTCTCTAGTCAGGACATAAATTTACCATTAATACTTATTTTATTTTATTTGTTTATATGATATGCAGCTTGTGAATATTGTGCTGGGTGTTTGAATAAATACCTACTTATTTGTTGAATTATCGTGTTACAATTTCACAGAGCTTCCTTTTACCTAATTTACTTTTATTTAGGTTTTCTTAGGTCTACAGTTCTAGATGCTGAGTTCCTGTCGCAAATAAGTCTATCTTAAGTGAACATCTTGTCGTTCAAGTGTTCCTTGTGACTGTTAAGGTGAACGACTGGCGCCTTACTTATTCTTTACTTTACTTTATGCTTATCTTAGGAAGAGTTCGACTTAATTCAAGCCAGAAGGTATATACCGAGAAGTACATTTTATAAACAACTTTTTACCATCATTAGCTACCCCCTACTCTGCCGCTTTGCTACTGAGCTAGATTTCGTGGCAGTCTGTATATGCGACTGTAAGAATTTAGTTAAAATCGTATGAACAGAAATAACACTTTGTTCTTGCGATTTTTAAGTTTTCTGCGATTTTCTTTAAAACTTGCTACGGTTCTTGTGTCTTTGATGGTCTTTTATGTGGACTGTTCGTTTTCACTGAAAAAATACTTGCAGCGAGTTATGAAGAAAATTTAGACCGGTAATCGTTACAATTATCGTTCCTAAAGTAAACATAAATACGATTTTAACCATTTACGGACATTACTTGCATATCTATAGTACCAAAGTGAACATCTTGTGTTATCTCAAACCAGTATTCTAAAACAAGGTTTTAGGTATGAATATATGCATCAACCGAGGATCGAACTGGGGCTCCTTACGTTATGTTACCGCAAGCACCGCAATCTCACCATCGACCGATGCGGAATTTTTATATATGTAGTTACTGTGATAATACCAAAATTCGTGATTTATATATTTCTTAGGAAACAGAAATTCTTTTATTAATAAAACCCATCAGTTACACTCGCTTATGGAAACGATGTAGCAATGCACGTTGTGATTAATTCATCACATTTTAATTAGTTAATGATATTAATTAAAATTAAATGTCAAAAAACTAGTTAACCTAAACTAAATAGTAAGACAATCTAAAAATTCATTACCGCACGATCCACTAATAAGTAAATAATGGGTATGATTAATCGGTGTATGTGCGTAACCTCCCATTAAGCCTGATTGGTTTATTGATCACATGGTAAATTCATAACAGATAAATTTTGTTCGTTGAGTTGGTTTAAATTTAATTAATTACTAAGTAAACTGGTTTTAAATAACTATATCAATTTACTTTTAGATTAGTATCAATTAAGCAATCAGTTTTGTTTCAAATCGAAAAATATTTGAATGCCTGCGAAAGCTGCTGTTAAAATCAAGTCATTCAAGTAAACATATAGAATACTTGAGATTAAGACCTATCTCAGTTACAAAAATTATTAAAGCACGAAAAGAACACCGGAAAGTCCAGTTCATTGGAAATTTTCAGTTCTTTGAGATAAAACCATTGCAATGTACCGGAAGACGTTTTTTCTGCAAATCACATTTTCGTACATACCTTAAGAAAAGCAATTTTTGAAACACACCGGAAGCTGACATTATGTAAATACTTTAAATCCGTTGTTAAGGTTGGATTAAAATATATTCGGCAAATACCCCAAATTGTATTTAAGGCTTTTGTCGTAATAACATCTAAAATGTTTCCGTTTTCAATTTATTTAATGGTAAATATTTGCACTGGAAGTCGGATAATGTCAGGCATTATCGCGCTACATTTAAACACATTAGCGATTGATTTTAAATTAAATATTTGGATCACTGTCAAGCTAATCTTGCCTAATTTTATGTATTCTATTATTAGTAAATTCTAATAACGTGCTAATAGCAGCTATTAATGCATCATAGTCGTCCTATTTTCGTACGTTTGGCTTCATATGACAGAACAAATAGTCACGAAGGATATTTAATGTATGCCCCCAGTTAACGTCGACATAAACTGAATCAATACCGCTGCTAACTTCCAATTAAGCTCTGATTAGTTCCCGACCAAAAAAACGCCTTTGCCTGCAAAGGCGACAAAAATCGGTGCCCGAAAAAATGAAAAGCGTCAACGCCAACAACCAATGATGTCGAAGCAATAAAATTAACCGAATTTACAACGTTTGCTTTTGATTTGAAAGTTTAATGCATCGTGGTGCGTGACTTAGATCGATTGCCTTACTATGGAATTATAAAAATAACAAGAGTTAATACATGTATATTTATTCCCAGCCAACTGAAACAACAATTATGTTTACCTGCAAGTATTGACAAAAATGCAATTTTGCGCTGAAACTCGCACACACGCCAATTGCAAAGATGATTCCGACAATTTGATCTTTACATAATTACAATTTTAATATCAAGATCCCAAGACCAAAACAAAATGTTCTCCTAACATTTTGAAAGCAAAAACACATAAATCAATTCCTAGCTCAGAATAGACTAAAGATTACTATCTTGGTAATAAATTTAGTGCTAAAAAGGCTGACCTATAAAACACAATAACAGATACAATTAATTGGCAAGAAAAATGCACGCTAAATCTAGAAAACGGGAGCGCCCAAACTTTATTTTACAGGTCAGCCCAACCCTACCACATATTGACATGGACGTAACATCCGAATACTATTTCTTAATTCTGAAACGCAGTGCCTCTATGTTATTACTCCAAAGATGCACATACTCTAATTTACGATTTAATATGACCCGAAGGCACATAAACTTTGTCTTGTCTTACATGGGAACACGTTTCTAAACCAAAGTTAGACGTTTACAAAAATCTGCGATACGCTCGCAACGGGGTACACCATTCTATGCTAAATAGAAATTATTGATCCTGCATAATTGTACAAATGCCAGAAAGCTACGTTGTGTAGTAGAAGTATTCAAAGCAAATATAATTGAAACCTAATTCGTTGAAAAAATATTTAGAAATTTGTAGCAGCCGCTTCAAGTGAAAATCCGAGCATGATGAATAACAATTACTTACACTTACACATCCGCCGTATGTAAGTATGCAAATGCTGTGCAAATATATTCATCACATTGTTAATTATATAAAGTGTCACTTTTAATTTAATTCCGCAAAGTGTAATTTTATTTTTGTTTTAAATAAATGACTGCAAATAGAATTCAGGATTAAATTTAGATTGTCATGCAATCAGTGGAGTAACAATAGCATCTGCGTATTCGAACAAAATCTATCATTAAAATTGGTGTTGAAATTCTTAGTCACCACGCGGATCATGACCTAAAAACTTGTACAAAAAGTATTTGTCATAATCCAACATGAATTGCCTCAGAAAGTATACATACAGCACAAATAACAAAAACACCTCATACAAACTGCAACACTTTTTCAGACTCTTTCTGGATTGAGACAAAAATGTAAATTTCTTCAGGCGATCGGGGTTTCCTAGATCTAAAAAGATATCGCCAATAGCTTCACGTCAGATATCGAGATTACCGCAACTGCTATATTGATTATCAATGATCTCATTAACTAGATGCCGTTTTCAAATTTACTAAAAATAGGAGTATGCGATCTCAGATATGCAACCAAACATACATGCATGAATTATAAATTTGTATACCTGAATATTTAAATTTAACGCAAAATTGACTATAGTTATTTTAAAGTTATTCTCTAACAATTGGTAATCAAATTAACAAAAATGGCTGAACAAAGTGGTATGTTCATAATGGAGTTGCAAAAGACCCGTTGTTTGTAAGTTTATACAGATATTAAAGCAATGCACTAGTATAATAAGAATTAAATAAGGTAAAGGTACTAGGATTTCGAGGGGCCGAGATACAATTCTATATATTCGAATTATGTCTTAACGCCGTTAAAACATCGCATTTTTCTAAATTCAATATTCTATCTTAAATACATTTGATTTTCACAATTTGTTATTCAACGTAAGTTGAATTAATGCAATCGATTTGGATCACTTCAGCCGAAGATATATTGTTTGAAGTGGGTTTAAAAATTCAATAAAATGTTGATAAACGATTTAGCTTATCAGTGATGCTAAAATAATTTTTTAATTGAAACGAATTCAATTCTTATTTCCTTTTACGCAGTTTCGAGCTGGAGGCGCCATTCAATTGAGGATCATGGAAATCCAGTATTCCACACGCCACTAATTATGACATAAAGTAACAGTATTTTTAATGAATTTCTGGTACGGTGTTTCTTTCCAATAACACTCACCTAGCATATTCTACGGCATTCCATTTATTTAATGGGCTTTCCGTAAGATTTATTTTGGTTTCAGTTATAACCGTGCATGCCAATTTGTCAAATTTAAATATTTGTCATTGAATTTCGCTACAAATTTAGTGTTAATTATTTTTTATCATTAGTTTAACTTTGTTTCTATTGGTAACACTGGGTGCCTTAGTATTAATAACATCTAAGACACTTCGTTTATCTCAAAATTTAATGAGTCATGCTTAGAGTAATTCGTTTATCTTTACAACTCTTTTGTATTTAGCTTACGAATTTTATTACTCATTGTCAATATTTTTTTTAAGGGCTTATTCAAGCGTAACGCTTTGCAAGGTCTAGCAAGTTTCCAACGAATCTATACTGTCATCTTGTTTTTAATCATAGGTTGTCAGGTTTTGTTGGCGTCCCGCGTCAAAATATTAAATTTACTGTCGTACGTTCGTATTAATTGCGACAGAGGTAAATAAATAAATAGACAGATATTTTGTCGGATTTTTTCTACTCTCCGTGATGAATGAAAAATATTTAATAAAGTAAATTGACAGTTATAAGCGATTTTCACTCTTGTGGAAAATTGATTTGTTTCATCCCAAACGAATTATAGAAACTCTTCTTTAATTCCTTTGGCGTAATAAAATGTTAAATCGGGAACGAACGTCCCTTATTACTATATAGTATTGTTTAAAACCTTAAATTTACGGCAAGGATTTATGACAAAGACAAGATCGCCGAGCATTCTGGTTTTTAACGGTGAAATAATCGAAATCTTCACTTACAGGTGAAGTGGTTGGCGTAAAGATGTTAGGAGCGGAAGCCGTTTCCCTCAATGATTGATAAGTTTAAAGACCCTATAGGTGGTCGCTGACGAAGAACTTTACTGCCTTAACTTATTAATTAAACATTCCCGAAAATGTAGAATTTCCAACTCAGCTACGCGCTGGAAGGCGACAATAGGAATTCAATAAGAACAGATTATTTTATCTAGAAATTGGCGAAATCACTCGGCACTTCCGAAACACCATTGCTGTTTACTTGATGGTTGAATCAAAACTGCTACTCTTACAATACTTCCCACGACAAATTCTTATTTTTAAAAAGTCTCTAATCCTGTCGCGTAAATTAATATTCCAATTGCCCTGATAAATATTATATTCGTTTCTGCATTTACAAGATACATTATTTACTTGAGCGCCTTTCGACGCTCTAGGATTCGCTTCCCTCATGCCACGTGTTACCTTGAAGCTTGGTCGTTCCCGCGCTAAAAACAAAAATTACACGTGACGTAAAAATGCAAGTTTTTACAATTGGACAGCCAATTTTAAAAATTTTACAAGATGGAAATTTTCGCTCTTCAGAATACAACTATTAGACTAATAGATGTGTGTACATGCAAAGAACTTTTAGCAACAGGATCTTGAAAGTTTAATTAAAATGTTAATCTACTTTAGGAATACGAGAAATTATTAAAATAACTTATTTTCAATAAAAAAAAAATTATTTAAACAGTAGTTTACATACAGGTTGTAGTACACGGTTTTCAAATTAAAAGATATAAACTATTTGAATGAATTCATTGCAATTTTTGGTTTGTACCTTAAGTTAATTTATGCTTAACCAGTGGCGGAACCAGGATTATTTTAAATTACCGTTATGCCGTGTGATTTCTACCAATTGATACAATTTAAAAGGAAATAGGATTACTATTAACAGAGTTGAAGGGGAACTTGCCTATATAACAGCCGTCACGACCACATATAGTAGTTAGTCTGTTGTCAGTCTTCCTGAAACAGAAATTGCGGCGTTCCTGCCGCCATTATCTGTCAAGTTCCAGAACATAATAAATTTTTACGTGAAGCAATAATTTCGTAGAACGCGGAGCTATGTACCGTGTAAAGATTAAAAATAACATCGAAGTTAGATAACAGAAAATTTTCAAGGTCGTCATTACATACACCTTGTCACAAGCGCGTTTGGTTCTACAACGATGCTGATGTTCCGCTAGCTTCTCGGAGGAGGGGGGTCCGCGACAAATTGCACTAGCACGTCCGCGCTCTAACGAAAACGCTGGAAATACATACAAAGATTGGAAGTTCTTGTTGGCCGTATTCTGAATCGAACTGTCCTTCGGAACAAAGAAAACTGTTCCGTAACCTATAACTGTGTTGTCCCGGGTTTGCCTCTTACCTGGGCCCCAAATAATAATATAAATTAAGACCGTGGCTAGAGGGGGAGGGGTACCTTAACTAACACATATCCCCTGAAATACAAAGTAATAACAGTTAACCTATTCTAAGTTTAAAATGAAAGTCTAATTGGCTAATAACTATTTATCTATGTCTAAAGAAATTGCTTATTTAGCATACACAACAGGACACACAATGTTACAAGTAAACTTCTCCGGCTCTTGAATATGACCTAATTCAAGAGGTACGGGGAAGACTAATCAATCTACTGTAAACTAAAATTATCGTCTAAATATACTAGTCAAGTAATTATGTATTGGCAGGCTCCCCTCATAACGGGAAGGTTTAAGCTGATCTCTACAACAGTTGGCAGCCGGGACTATAAGTTAAACCGGATTCTCGGCGATATAAGTTGACGTTTCACTTACGCCCTTTACAGGTAAATAAAAGGGAAGCAAAAACAATGTGATAATAAGTATCTTAGCCTTAATCGACGCTTGACCGGACTACTCGCTTGCCCAACCAAAATCGTCAGTCATGATTCTTATAGGTTCATGTACTCGTTGAGGGAACTCACACGTCCAATAAAGCTACAAACGAGGCGGAAAAAGGTAGGTAAATCCCCAGAAACCCACTATTCGAGTTGTCAGGTCTGGTATTCCGCCACACTACACCTGCGGAAACCTTACACTCACCCGGACACACGACCAATTCTTTCATGTACGACCTATGCACGTTTGACTACCACAATGCGGTGGTCTCGCGACGAGTTAATACCAATTTAGTCTAGTAATTTTAGTTGCATTTTAGTTTAATCAGTAATTTGTAACCAATAATTTGATTCTATGAAAGCTAGTATACTGGGTAGCTTCTTTTATGCTTGATTTATTTCGTTTAATTATATTAAATATCTATGTCAATAATTGTCGTCAAAGCCATTAAGGTTTGTTCTCTACTGGGATTTTTAAATCCATTTTTAAATTAGTTTTCGTAAGTAAACAAAAACATCGATTGCTTTGGCTAATGTAAAGATTATTGTTCCAATTTTATTTAGAGAATAGTTATTTATTTTTGAATTCGAACCCGTCTTTTGTGTACAAGTGTAATTTGTGAATTTAAACAATATAGTGTTTTTGTGCTCAACAAATCCTTTTATATATTTTAAACATCATTTATTACTTAATATTATCAACGAGTCAGTGTGCGCCTGACAAAGTTAATTTTGGTTCAGAATTTATTTTTTATAAAATGTATGAGAAATCATTTGTTTCAAGTAAAATTTATAACGTTAACTACAGTCCAAATTTCTTTCAGCACTTTTAAAATAATTCATGACATGTGCATCGTATTTTGAATTTTGTGCCAAGTTGATTCAACTTAAAATTATCATAGCCAATTAATTTCGCTTTTGATATACAGGGCGTATCAATAATCTCGATTCATCTTTTGTTTAACAATAATTAGAAAAAGACCTAGCTTATCCAGTTATTCACAGGAAAGGGGACTTCACTCCTGATTTTATAATTACGATTAGCGCTTCGTCTCATACCGAGCGATCTTAAATAAATGAGAACTTTTAGCATTAGTACATTTCCTTTCAGTCTTATCCAGTATCTGCAGTACCACTAGAGTGTCTGTCTCCACTTTTAAGGTAGGTCACTAACATCGCGATATACAGAGTGTTTCGCGAACATCTCCTGATTGCAGTTTGACTTGAGACTAGCGGCGTCCGCCTTTTACCGATTCTGTCTTAATTCTACAATGTTTAGCCTCGTAAGTATCGACGAACCACACCTCGCTCGACTGAAGCTTTCCCGGCCGTGGCTAAACACTCGTAATTTCTGCCATATGCGTTATTGTCAATTGAGACTGTAACAGGGTAACTCTTCGATTATCTTATTTTAATTTAATCTTGGCGCGTACTAAAGAAAGCGTCTTGCTTCCACACCACTCTAGAAGTTCAAACTTCTCCTAGTGTGCGGGGAAAACTAAGGGTGGTTAACATCTATTTAGTAAAGAAATTGCGTCTCAAACGGCTGCTAATGTATCTTTGTTTTTACATAGCGTTATCAGGAAATCCCAAACTGTTAAGTTTATAATAGAAAACGAATTTGAAATATCATTTTCGACTAAATCATTTACGATTGGAAAATTTGCGCTTATAATTTTAAACATAGAGATGATGACGGGATTTTGCCAATTATGTTCAGCCATGAGCATATATCTATATACCGGGTGTTCTTAAATAATTGTTATGATTTGTCAAAGTATAAGACGCGCTTACAACTAAGATGGAATTAATATCATTCTTACAATGTAAAAGTTCTGGAAGGGTCGCTAAATAAAACCTTCTACGATATTAAAGAAAATAATTGCCTTAGTTACAGTGCTGCCCATAACATACGTAAGGCGCATATCCTACTAGCTTCAAACGCAAGCTTATTAGGAAAGTTTCTTAAAATATAGCCAAGCATTTAGAGGTTTGCAGAACCAAAGTGACATTCTTATGATATTATTGATGTACTAAACTGGAAGGGGCATTTTAACTTGAAAAGTACGTAAAATTTTTGTCAATTTTTTAAACGTTACATCTGTGCAATCTTACGACTAAAAATAATGACGTAATTAATTGTGCACAGACGCAGCCAGAGATGCAGTTTTGCTTATTAATTTAATATGAGCTGTTTTTTCCATGTTTGAAACGTAATAAAAATTAAACATATCCTCAACATCAACATAAATATCTTTATACGATGGTAGTTCTTCAGTGAAATTTAATACAATCACGATGATTAATGATGAAACATCATTTACGCTAATGGATATGTGGTTAAGCCTTTTTTTCGAAAAAATTCAGTTTTAATTACAACTGAAATCAATTTGTTTGACTAGTGGCATCTACTTTTCAATTACAAGAATCTAAATTGGAAATTTTAGTTGATTACCGGTAAACAATTGAAATTGATTTTCCCAGCGTGCTTACGTCACAGGAACAAAGTTTTAAAATGTGATATCCCTCCTTGAATCAAGTAACGTAATAAAGAAGCGACCGATGCTGATGTTATCATTTGATCCGAAGGGTTATTGTCAGCTGAGGAACAAAAATGATCTGTTGCCATATTAAGACGATATCTGAACAAGTTTTCTCTCTGAGATTACGTAAGTTTCTCTTTATTAAAGGTTACGGCACACAGTGGGTATGGTATATGAAGAAATACAACGAAAGTCGTTCTCTTACGCAATTTATTTTTAAAATTTTTGCCACGGGAAAATCGCGTGCAAATCGAGTTCAAAACAGCTGCGAAGATAATGAACATATCTTGTTACAAAATATTCATAACTGCTTTGAATGCATAACCTAAATTCTATTTAGGTTTCTTTTATAAAGAAAACAACTTGCATATTCAACGCTGCTGAAATTAATTATGCAGTTGTGAATACAAACTTTCTAACAAAGCGTAACACAGAGGCGTTGGGAGTGGTTTACAACAAGCTAACGACTTGAGAATGAAACTAGTAACTGTATCTGTAAAAGAGACTGGAAATTAATTCGACTCTGGCACTTTGGGAATTAGGTACTTGGTACTAAAACGACCCTTAATTGTTATTTTTTGCCAAAACAAAAGAGCAGCACGTTACTTTACATTACATATTCAAGGGGTGCATTATCGTGCATCACAAAGCATATCTTGCTTCGATTTTGGTAGAAAACCTAAGCAATAGACTAAATTAATTATCACCGTTGATACTAAAGCCCCAGTTACTTTACCCTTGCAAATGATAGAATCATGGTTTGACGTAAGGGTGCCGATCGATAATTCAGGCACAAGAGCTTATGTTAGTATAAGGTGTAAATTAGCTGCGGTTTTCTTTATACTCGAAACAAAATTTAAAAAGTAAAGCGATATTCCTTTTTGCCAATCAACGTTGTGGCCTCGATAATACTAATAAACGAAATATACGTGCTTTATCCCAGTCTTCTATTATCGACGACCTCCTGCGAATTGAAAAAACGACTAAAACGCTTCAAACATCAAATAATTAAAAAGACGGTCGAACCGACATGACAGCTCTTCTTAAATTATTTTAACGCCCATCAATTTGTTGACGTCTAAACTCAATTTAAGTAAGCACACGTTAAAGTTATCGAGTTTACTTGCGCGCTCCGATTCAATAACTGTATCAATAAAGCATCAGTCTTCAGCGAACGTCTAAACCAACCTAAATTAATTTACAAGTCTACGGCACTCTTAATGTGTTTAATGAAGCTGCAAGAAACAATGAAAATTAAATGACGCAATTCGTTCAGTAACGTCAAGATCACTGATTAATATCATTATATTTAATTTTGAACTATAATACAGCAGAAAAGACAGATGAAAGAAGACTGCGCCAATTAGTCTACCCTCGTATGTGATACCAGCAGATCCCTACGAAATGAAAATCAAAAGTTTGAAAACAATTTTTTAACAGTTTAATTTAATTTTCTGACTTATTTCATTTAATTCTAAAATCTGTTCATTTTTCACAACTAGCACGTAAAATGAAATTCGTCCCACATTCGTAAAAATCTAAAATTGGCGTATTCGACAATTTTGAACAAAAGCAGTTTCGGTGTTATGTGTCTTCAACAAGACGCCACTTTCGAAATAATCTCTCTATACATTAAAACCTGTATCCCAACCGGCAGTAGAAAAGGCTTTCGGCTAATTTTGCAGCTACCAGCGAACTTCCAAAACCCCTAAAAAGATGGAATTCGCTGGAAGACTAAACTACATGCTCTGCAATGCGGTGTAAGCGCGTCTAAAATTCCTGCAACATCTGTCTTTAATTTGGGAACACCCTATATATATATATATATATATATATATATATATATA
>JAHWXV010234325.1:0-26648 GCA_024586415.1 Phrixothrix hirtus | reverse complement strand
TTATTTTGTCAATAAATTAATATAACCACCTGACCTTTCAATTCCGCCGTTGATCGAATCAAACATTAAAACAAAGTTCGTTTCGAGACCGAAGTTCGAGCCACGTCATTCGGTGTAAACGACGTCCCTCGTAAGAAAACCTGTTCCACGTCGTCCTAGACGTCAGAATCGTCGAAGCTGGATTACTAACTACTCAAAGAGCAACCCCTCACGACTAAGAGCTACCACCGGGTAGAACGCAAGTTCTTAAATTCTCTTTATGCCGTTCAGCGAGAACTGAAACGTCACATTATGTGTTACTCAAATGACGTGTGCACCTCTTGCTCATACGCCAATGCGCTTTTGCGAGTCTGATCAGTGGACTCCAGTCTCTAGAACAGGAAATTGAGAAAAGACATAGACATCACTCAACCAAATATTCTAAAATAATACAATCAGCACACGGGATCGGGGAGCGGATTTACTCGATAACGCAGTGCAAATTACCGAATTTGAGTAAAAGGTAGAAAATGGCGCTGACCACTGTATACAAATTTGATTGATTCTAAAAATTTTTAAAATAATGGGAAATTTACAATGTTGCTAATGATTGACGCCTATCACAAGTAGAACTTCGGTTATATTTGGCACTATCTTTATTATAAAATTATTAACGAACTAAAACACTAGAAAACATTGAAGAACATCAAACTACTAATTCTTTGGGCCGTCTTTCTCTTAACAATTTACTAGAAGACGTTAGAAGTGACAATATAAATCACACAACTGTTCGTCAAGAAGAAGGTAAAAATGCCGGTGTAAAGTTTGTTCTATTAATTCTGCCAAAGATTGGTTAGCGAAACATTAATTTTTTCCATTGTTATTTAACATAAGTTTTAAAAGGAATATTGTCCTTGTGGTATACATAGAATACATATTTAAAAAAAAATTTAAAATAACTGCATTATTTCTACGTTTGGGAGTTAATAGGTTAATTTAATCCTAAAATTCGTTTACTGTTAGGTGAGAGCCTGTCGAGTTGAGATTAGATTTTTCCACCAGCCTCTGCTTCCTGAAGTTGTTCCAGTTTCCTACCATTTTATATTTCTACTTTGGGCTTTCTAGGCCTTCCTTTTCTATTTATATCCAACATTTTTGCTCTGAATACTTGTTTTGTAAATCAGTTATCTGGCATTCTCTATATGTGTCCTATTCAGCCCAACTGCCGCTCCTCTATCTTGTATATTGCGATGGATTACCACTCTTACCTCCCAGCAAACGTCCCTTTTAGTGAGTTAAATATTCTGTCAACCTTCCCTATTTTATTTTTTGTACCTAAACTAGCGGCAAAAGGTTAAGGATATTCAAAATAACGTTAAATTCGATGACATTAACAAATGATATGCTCATGCTTTTGATAATTACTATATTAATGCATTGATATAAGAGAAATACTTTATTATAACTCAATGATAATCACAAAATAACAAGAAAATCAATTTAACTGCAAAAAATAACAAATAACAACAATTCAAGTTTAGGAATAATCTAAGCCTAATAATGTGTATGACAACCGTTTTGTTGCATCACCTCTTGACAACGTCTGGGTATACTTAAAATTAAACTATCAATTTTCTCTCGTTCAAGATTATCCAAAAGAAGTGGCAACACATGTCTTAGTTCTCTCACAGTCACAAGAGGAGGAACATGGTTTTCCAATGCTCTTTGAAGCATTTCCCAAAAATGCTAAATGGGATTTATAGTTGGGGTGAGCGGGGGGTAACGGTAGATGTTCAATTTCTTCATCTTTTAGACAATCAGGCACAATACGAGCGCGATGTGGTCTAACATTATCGTTGAGAAAAAGAAACCCAGGCTATAAATCGACTCTATAATTAACCACTATATTTTCCAGTATTTCCTCCCTGTACAATTGAGCATTCATGTTGCCATTGCAAACATAAAGCTCGGTGCGGTCACCCAAAAAAGCTCCACCTCATACCATAACTGAACCACTGCGAAAAGGATACACCTCTTGAATAAGATTGGGATTACGACGGTTTTCTGGAATCCCCCATACACGAACTCTCCGACTGTCATTGTGAATTTAGAATCGAGATTCATCAGAAAACTTAACGTGACTCCATTCTTCTCTCCAATTAACACGATTGTTACACCAAACATATCTTTGTCTTCGATGTTCTCGTATTAACAGTACACGTCTTAAAGGACGTCTACTTCTCAAATTTGCCTCATACAGCCGATTTCGGACTGTTCGCACACATATGTTTGATCGTGTAGCGTCTCGAAGTTGTAATCAGGGAGCTGTAGTAAATGTATCTCTTCTTGCTGATAGCGTTATAAATCAATCTTCCCTTTCATTGGCAACTTTTGGGCGACCTGTTTTAGGGCGTTTCTCAGTAGATCCAGTTTCGACATATCATTTAACTAGCCTACTTATCACACTTTGCGAAACGTTAAACCTATTGGCAACTTCTAGTTAGGTACACCCAGCTTTCAAAAGACCTATTGCCCGATTTGCACGTGGAGGAGTTAAATGGTATCTGAGCATTTTATTTAAAAGACTAAATTGAAAAAAGTAAAAGCAACATAAGTTACTGAGCAATAGTGAACGCTCAAAATTTAAATTAAATGAACACTTTGACAACTTAGCTCGAATAACTTTAAAACCAAACACACTTTTTGATTGACTTTTTTAACAAATGTTTTCATAGATAACCGTATTTTTGATACAATAAAAAAGTTAAGAAAAATATTTTATACTTATGTACGTTCTGTTTCGTACATTCTTAATTTTTTGCCGCTAGTTTATTTCTCTAAATATTATATTTGAAGCTTGCAAATTGTACTATCGTTTGGTTTTTCAGCAATACTACGAGTGTTTGGTTTTTGCAGTTTTATGTTCATTTTTCTCATTTTTTCACTTACTATATTTATCTATGTGCTAACTTTTATTGCCATATCTTCAGCGAAAAGAGTTGCTGCCGGCGTTAATGCTTTCATCTTCCAGTATCCTAGATGTAATGTTTTAATTTTCATCTTGACTTTTTTATAGCACCATCCATTAAAGACCAAAACCGCAGGGGGTTTAGTACACATGCGTGTGTCAAATCTTCTTTCGTTTCAAATTCTGACAATGGTTGATTTTTGATTTTAACCATATTTATTGTTTAGTTAGACATTGCTTTTGTTATACTAATTGCGTTAATCGGCCCTATTCTACTGAATATTTGATAGTGGTTATGAAAGTAACTATAAATTTTATCATTAAAAATAATAACTTTTGCACAATTCCTATTAGGCTAAATTGGTAATTCGGGTCTATTTTAGTGATAAAGTTAGTAACCAGATTCATAATCACTATCAAATGTTTATTAGAATAGAGCCGATTTTTCCAACTTATATTTTTTTCTACTACTTTATCCAGTATGTTTGTTGGTATGCTCGTAAAGGTGATATCCCGATAGTTTTTATAGCCCCTCTTATCTCGATGTTAGACAGCAGTAAAATGATACCCTAGCATTTCCTTTTCTCTTATGATGTCGTGCAGTAAATCCTTTAATGCTTTTATCGCCAAATCCTCCATATGTTTAATCATTTGTGGTGTAACATCATTTATCCCTACCGTTTCACTAATTTTATGTCTGCTAATGCTTTTTGCTGTTCCTCATCCGATATTCAGCATTGGGCTAAGATGTTTCTTTCGTTTGTTTTTATTTTGTTTGATTGCTTTCTGCAGTTTTACCGTCTACAATTCTATTTTTTGTTCAGATTTATGTTTGATACCTTTGCACTTCCACAGTCCTCCTCTGCCGAAGCTGACATAGTTTCAGCTCTCAATATACCTCCCATTTCCAAATGTTCGCTTTGATTCTTTAATCTTTTAACCACTGATTGTTGATACATTACTCTACATGTACCATCTTTTAGATTATAGCTGTTTATTTTCTATCTTGTTTTCTTCTATATTTTCCCGAACTTTACCTTTTCTCCTGTATCTGATTTCCTTTTTTACCATGTATTGATCGTTGTCTATCTCTATTTTCCCCGAGACCCTTATATCGTCTAGGATCCTTATTCTAGTCGTTACAAATTTCTGCTTGTGTCTATTTATTTTTTATAGCCGGATTCAGATATTGCAATAAAGTTTTAAACGGAATTTTTTCAAAGATTTGTATGGTTTATAGTGGAAATAAGGGACACGAGTGGGAGCAAGCATCGCCTGCAGACGTATGTATAATCTATGGGTCTTCATTTAGAAAGTCTTAATATAAGGTTTCCTCATCTGCGATAATGGATATTGAAGAAATCATTTGTGTTAGGTACAAGGCGTGGACCCTTTAAGGTTAGTATTTTTTCTCATTGTAGACAAATGTTTACGCTAATTTATTATTAAAAAAAAATTTTGGTAAACGCAATGTTTCACAAAGAATTTATGAAATGAGCAACTTTCAAGATTGCCAAGTTTATCTTTCTACATACGTATTAATCTTAATGTAATTACAGTAGAACTCCAATTATACGGATTAATTGGGACTACAACTAATCCGGATAACGAAATATCCGGATAATTGGATTTGTTCTAAAAAAAGTTTATTTTAAAGGTAAAATACCCAAAAAAGGTTTTATTGATTGGAAAAACAAGTTGACTCACAATGTGGTAATTAAAACAACATTTTATCACTGTAAACAACAAAAGTAGTATACAGGACTTAGATATAAACATTACTGTTTAAACATTTTGGTCAAAGCCATTTGTTTAAGTGCCTTAACAGGTTTCCTCACAGCCAAGTCCGGCATTCGTTTGATAGTGAACAGCTTCAGATGATCACACTCAGGTTGCCGCTCCATCCACTTCAACGCCGTGTCAAGACATTGAAGTGCCTCACACGCTGATGACCCTCCTTCCGGTTCAGGAGTAACGCCATCCCCTTCCGTTTCATCTATTTTTGTTGGCACACTTTGAAGGAGTTCGGCGTTGTTTAGAATTTGGAATCCGGAATCCGCGGAATCACACACTAACCACTCGCTTACCTCCTCCACACTGCACTCTAAGCAGACAAGAACTTTTTGGATACTGTTTCTTATGTCAACAACTGCCACTTCGTCTCTTTCTCTTCTTCTTTTTTCTTTTGTACCTCTTCATTTGTTGAAATACCTTTCAACTTGTTCAACGCTCTTCTTAAAGTCGCTACCTTTACCAAACTGCACATTTCCGCAACCATGCAGGAACAGTCTTTTATATTAATTTTTATATGATAAGATACAATGCCTTCTTCATTCACATCTTCAATCAACAGTTTTCTTATCAGCTGTCTTCTGTATTGGCGTTTCATCATTTCGATAACAGATTGTTTCATTGGCTGTAATAAGCTCGTTACGTTTAGAGGCAGAAACATTGTTTTTGCTATAGATTTCCGATATTTTTCACTTCAGGTATGAAGAATTCATCGTACCATTCGGTAAATAGAGCAGCAGTCATCCAGGCCCTTGGTTGGTTCTTGTAAACTACGGGCAGTTTCTTCACATTTTTAAAAGTCCTAGGGTTTTTTAATTTGTCTATAAGAACAAGAGGAATTCTGTGGTTTTCCGTAGAATTAGCACAATTAAGGATTGTAACACAGTCTTTACTAACCTTATGACCAGGGTCGCTAGATTCCCTTTTAGAAGTTAGACTTAATTGACCCAAAGCCTTCTAAATAAGGTCTGTTTCGTCCGCATTGTATAAAGAGTTGGGGTCATAACACTCAGAAACATATTTGAATTTTTCAATAAAGTTTTCTGTCGCTCTAGCGTCTGTAAACAGCTTCTCGATACTTAAATGTAGTTCACGTATACCATGTTTTGCTTTAAAAATTTCTTAGTTAACCCTTTTACTCGCTTAAATTTACATAAACCGCTCATCTTATCAGAAAAAAGTTTGGCCTTTTCACAAATAATTGGTCCTGAAAGAAAGTTTCCAAGTGCTCCTTGCCGCAAAAACCACTTAAAAGCAGCCTCCTCTCGTTCTTTGTTTAGTGCGGTTTTTCATGATTTTTTTGACGAACTCCCTTGTTCATTTTTAAGGATAGAAACAAAGTTTAAAATTGATTATTTGTTTTTTCTTATGTCTGAAATTGTTGACGCTCCTACGCCGTAAATCTCTGCTAAATGTTTTCCTGTCACACTTTTTTCTAATTGTTCAATGATTTTTATTGTGCCTGCCAATGATAAAATGACACATTTCAGTTTAGAAGATATTTTACTCACAATACACGCAAAAAACAAAAAAGAAAACAAATTTTAAATGTAGTTTACAGCATTAAATCACAGAACAAAGCACACGTGCACGCACTAGAGGGTCAAAGGCAAACTGATTGTGACTCATGATGCTATATATAACCTAAATAAGGTAAAATATGCCCGTGTATTAAAAGCGTTCAAGTTTTCACAGTGACGTCATCGGTGAGTGGAATAGAAATTAACCCAACAAGCAATGATGCATAGACGCACCATACATGCATATATTAATAATTCTTTCTCATAATTAATGATCATAAATGGGTACGTATTTTAAAATTTTTATCAAATTCTGGGTGCGGGACGTGCAACTATGTATATAATAATTTAACACTGATTACGTCATATCCCCTCTTAACGTGTGCAAAGCCTGTCCGGTATCGTACCTTATTTTACAGTGTCATGACTGTGACTTAGAGTAGCAGGTCGAGTATGCGCAAGACTTCTGAACGCGTTGTTTGCAACGTAATTTCGCCTGAAAAATCTATAATTAAATTTTTTTTCCTAAAAGTCATCCGGATAATTGGCGATCCGGATAGTTGGATTTCGGATAATTGGAGTTCTACTGTATATTAATATTGAAGTACGGTAATTAAATTTATTTCTATGGGTGGTACGAGATGTGATAAGTGGGAGATGCCTTCGAGAAGCCTTGTTCCAAGTCGCTTATTCGTTGTGTTAAGTTTCGCTGCTCTCCCATCTTTTTTACTTTTAAATTATCGTTCTTGATTATATGCTGCTTTCGAGGGTTAATATTACAAAAACCAGTATGACGCAAATTTTATTTTTGAATGTAACTGCAGGACAGGGAAGACAATTTTTTATTTAATAAGTACTTTATTATATTTTTAACCTTACATGTGTTGTGTACATCTTATAACAAGTTTTTGCACTATAACGAGTACTTATGTAAGTAAAATACTCTAATTTTTGTTGAAACATTCATAAAATAGAAATGTTATCTAATCTTATTCAGCTGGATCTAATTAATGTTAAGCATTTTTAAACACTGTTTTAAAGCTGCACTATGTAACAAAATCGAAAACTTGGGCTTCGTTTTCTGTGTGCAAATTAAATATTGTGTTCACCAGTTCGTATTTTTTATTTATCTGTCTTATTATGTTAATTTCGAACAAGTTAAAATTGTTATATGCGTTGAGCGGTTTGATTTTCTGTTTTTCCTTGGCAATTTGGCGCTCAACTATTACACAGAAGCTGCGCCACTTATTATTTTCACCGAAAGTTGGTAAAAATACTCAGGCTATCTGAAACTCTTCATCGTCCTGAATGCAATTTCCAATCATACGCAGCAATGTACTGAGACTAGGGCATTTAAGTGCGCATTTCTAGGTATACATCTTTAGTCAAAAATATTTCACTATTCACGCTTAATCTATCGAAGGCTGTAAGTGAAATAGCTAAAGCTCACACTTACAGCATTGTCTCTTTCTTCCAAGTGTCAGTCTATAATGTATAAATACACATTGAGTTTCAAAACTATGTTTTCAAACGTAAGGCCTTAGATTTGAGGATTAAGTTTCTCGAATTTTTTTGCAAAAATATATTAAAGGCTTTCGGAAAACCTAAGCTCAATTTTTCAACTATTTTTAAATTTGCCGCGAGCAATTACATACTGAGTTGCTACAAAATCCTATAATTTATCTAATATAGTTACGTTGTTTAAATTAAAGATATTCAAATTGTGCAAGTTTGTAAGTTGAAGTCCTATTATTGATAACTTACTAAATCGTCTTTATATATTGGCTGCCGCGTTTTTTCAAAGAACGTTGTTTTAAAAGAAAAACAAGAAAACATGTACGCTTTGATTAAAGAATTAAAAAAACTTGAAGTTGATTTATTACCTTAAGGAGAAGGGAAAATGTTAAGCTTATGCAATGTACTGAACTGTATGCGTTTAACGTGCATCAACTTCCTTGTGTTTATTTGTTGTAGCTATCGTTTAAAGTTTGTAATTTAGTTTAATGTTTTAAATTTTGTTGAAGCATTACTCGCTTTGAAATTCATCCATGTTAACAGTAGGTATCCACCTGGGTTTTTGTAGGTACGCTCGTAAACAAGTTTTAATTAGAAAATTTACTGAAATTAAAAAAAGTATACAGTTCTTTGAACTATAAACACACAAATGTCGAATAAAGCCTTTTATGTTTTCTAAACATAGTTTCAATGCTTCTCTTACGGTAATTACGACGGCGTGTTACAGGAAAACTTAAAATTGATATTCTATCGTTTATTAACTTATCGAAAGTTTTCGGCTAATAATGGTTCATTACGGCATAGCACGGCGATGCAATGCTGTCTCTACATGATAGCATTAAAGTTCCTAAACAGTAGAAGTTCTGCGTCAGATTTTCTTCGAATAGTTCAGTTATATTCGAGCGTTCCGCTAACGATTATGGCGGATTCAACTGTGTACAAACGAAATCACCAAACGTATCACTGGTTATTTTGTGTCTATATTTTCATTAGGCCCCTGTGCATTTTAAACTCTTAACGCATTACAAAATAATACAGTATTCTTATTGCTAATTTTCTATAAATTTGTTTATTACTGTAGCAAGTGCTAATTAAGCCATTTACACCTAATGTCCTTAAAAGAGGTCAGGTGTAGTAGGTTTCTATAATTAATCACAGTGCTTAGTTAGGGGATTTATTAATAATTGGGCGCGTAGCGTTAGTTAGTGTATGGATATGATGGTGCTTTAGTTACTGTAGTTTCTAACCTATAAATCGTAGATTGTTATGTTTTGTAAAAGGTTATGTTGCATTTAGATAAAGAATACACAGCAATACTACACCTTTCAGAGTAAATAAGTTACATAGCTTTAAACTTTCAAAAACCACCTTATATTATAATATTATTATTATGAAATTATTTATTTTTAAATTTAAACAATTGTCTTACAAATGCAGTTTGTTTTACAAAGGAAACGGCCTAAAATATTACTGTCCTAGAAAAAGGACGTAAGGCGCGTTACCACAATTCTACCAATTTGTTTGACTTTAGTGATCTGACATTGGATGAGGCAATCAGGGTAATTGAGGATGGAAATGGTATTCTAAAAGATCAATATTCAATTCAAATTGCTCTTTTGCCTCGTACTAATGTGTGTGATATTGTAACAAATAAAGATTTAGGTGAAGAAGATAGTATGGTAATAGACAATTTGCCCGATTTACAGTTGAGAGCTGAAATGGGAATAATTTATGATTCTGACGATAAGACTGAGGAAGACGAAGATGATCTTCCATTAGATAGTTTAAAGTTAGCTATAAGAAAGGATTATAGCTGAGAAAAAAAGGACTGTCAATAAAGGGTGTGAATGACCAATGTTTTATGATGCAAAACCTGATTTTTCCAAAGGTTTGATTATATATACTTAATATATCCCTTACATGCACGAAAAAGTATTCCTCCCAACGAAACAGAACTCCTTATATAACTCTTTGAGAGGTTCGAGCCCTTTTTGGAATATTTATATTAGGTGGGTATGCACAAGTTCCTTGCCGTAGCATCGCATGTATTGAGATACCCACAATGAAATTGAGACAAATACCATGTCAAATTCGACTTCATAACGTCAAATATAAGGGATGCTGCTTTAAATTGCGGGATATGGCAACACTGCAGTTCGCAGCTCAATTAACATACCAAATTCGAAAATCCTAACATCTGATAACTGTGATATAATGGGTATATAAAGCTGTTATATTACCGAATAATTTTAATGTAAGCAAAACGCGGTAAAAACAGATTTAAATCGTGAACATTTTCGAGCAACAATTTTGTTTTATTGTCGTTTGAAAAAAGTGAAAAGGAGTATATCACTCATCCAAAAAGTGCTATTGGTGATGCGGCACCATCAAGAACAACTGTGTTTCGGTGATATCAAGATTTAAATTCGATCGTAGTAACCTAAGTGATGAAGAAATTCAGTCATCCTTAGGTATCGACATAAAACAAATAAATCAAATTTTACATGAGCACTTCGGTGTAAAAAAATTATGTTCACAATGGATTCCCAATAATTTGACTGAATCTTAACAACAGACCCATGTCAAATGATGCCAAGAGACATTTAAACGGTTCAGCTCAGGTACATCAAATTTGATATACGACATTGTCAGCGATGAAAGTTAGATATACGCCTATGAACATAAAATTAAACAACAGTTCACTGAATGGGTGTTTCAAAATGAAGCAAATCCAACTAAAGTTGTTCGTATTCGCAATGTTTCTAAATAAATGATCGCTTGTTTTGTGTCATAAACTGGTTATGTGGCTACTACACCTTTGGAAGGCCGTAAAACTGCAACCATTTGTTTACCACATATTTTGTCTGAAATTTGAAAAAATAATAAACAATGAATCATTTTGCATCAGAGCAATCTAAGCTCACCCATAGCATGACAGGAAGTGGGATTAATATCTCATCCTCCTTGTAGTCCTATTTTAAGTCCTAATGACTTTTTTACATCTCCAAAACTCAAACATCGTGTGCGTGGTCAACGATTTTCGAAGCCAGACGACGCAGTTGAAGCGATTAAGAATATAAATTTGGTGTGCCAACATCTAAGTGGATAGAATGTTGTGACGATTAATTTAGTCGTATGAAAAATATATAACGTGTAAAGAAGAATATTTTGAAAAGAAATAAAGTAAATTTTTTATTTCTAAGTATGTTCGTTTTCTTTTATCACGAAATTAAAGCAGTAGCTTTCGTATACATTGGTGTGATAATGGTTCTTTAGATTAAAACGGCAAATTTTCAAAGGTCTAACTTAAAATCATTTGCTAAATTTAATTATCTGTTATTAGAGGTTCGATTTTGATCATCTTTATAAATAACAACACAATGGGGCAATACAGCCGGGGTGGCCTAATTCTCTACATCTCGTTTCACACAAGAGCTATGTGAGTTTATTTTCTTTTTTCAGATAGTTCGCCACTGCAAAGAAAAACTACCAACAGAAGAATTGATGACACAGGACTATGTTAGATGCCTTGTGGTGGAAGTGTAGAAAACCTGCCAAAGGCTTTGAACATGCCAAAAAGAATGCTTAGGAGTTACTTTAAATACGGAACGCCAAGAGGTCACAAAATGGGAAATACAACAGTGTTTATCGTCACCCAAGAAGCAGATCTGCTCTTATCGAAATTATATGGTAACGCAACAACTTAAATAAGGCAAATTGCTTGCCAAAATGCGAAAAAAATTAAATTGTAAATAACTTGAATAAAATCACAAAACTTGGATGAGGGTAGCCCTTCGGGCTTCTGGAGATGCTTCAGTAGAAGGATCAGAATATACAAGCCCCTAGTCAAATATTAGACTTCAATAAGGCTGAAGTTCCAAAATTTTTCAGAAACCTTGGGAACTATATAATAGGATTACGTTTCCCACATATTGTCTTCAACTATGACGAGGCAGTTATCAACGCTGTTGGTAATTCTGTAAAAATATAAGCTGGCTCTGAGAGGGGAACACACATAACGGTGCCACGAGATTCTATGCCCCGCCTATGTTTATTTTCAAACACCAGAGGATGACCATTTCACTGGAAAAGGATAAACATTAAGGGGATGGATAACCAAAAAATTTTTTATAACATGCTTTAAGCACTTCCATCAGGTTGCAATGTATTCATTACAAGAACCAGTGTTATGCTTGACAATTACACAAGCCATGTTTCTGGGTCGGCTTTTATTTCTATCGTATCCAGCTCTGGGATGTTGTGTTAAAAAAGGCATAACTTTTAAGTTCCATTTAATCCACATGTATTTGTTGAGATAGATTTTGCAGCTACTGTTAGAAACTTCAGTGCAGAAAGTTCTGCAGATCAGGAGGTGGAAATTGTAATTAGGTAATTAAATGTGGACGTGCTTGCTGGAAAATCAAATCTAGATGCTGTTATAAGGCTATCAAACCTGGACATTGGCGTTGGTATCTCAAAAACAGAAGTTGCCCCTGTAATTTTCTATTCTTCTATATAGATTGCAAAACACCTCAAGTGACAGTAGCCGAAATCTCGCCCATTCAAAGGAGGGTCACAAAGAAGAAGCAAATCCGAAACAGGGGCTTTTCCCAAATTCTGACGTCAACACCGGTTAAAGACGAACTTATTGAGAAAAGTTTAAAGAAAACAAAGTGCGGTTGACAAAGAGAGGATATTGAACGTTAAAAAGAAAGTATTTAGTAGCTCCTTGTCGGACACCTCCGCTCAAGTGGAATATGATAATGAAGATTTAAATGATCAAGGAAGTTGTGATGAAGAAATTTGCTAAAGAACGTGAAACCTGATTTAGGTGACCTATGCGTGGTAAGTGGCTACACAAAGCATGCAGTGGAGTGGATAATCCTAATTCTTATACATGTAATTTCTGTAAGATTTAATAACAAAATATAACTTCGCCTATTTCAATTAACCTTTTCTCAACATAATTTGGGTTATCATAACAGTCATTTCCTCATTATCCCAGGCACTGGGTAATGCACTCATCCAAAGAATTTATATTTTTCGGTGATAACTCCTAGAATCTTTCAAAATAAAACCTATTACTTAATATTTCATTATATAAGTATGTAACTATGTCTAAAGTGCATGCAGCGTATAATTGCCATTAGGTGGAAACAGTAATACTTAAGATTGCGCATATTGAAACGCACCTTTATTATATTCATCATATTACAATCAGTAAAGCTATAATTTAGCGTGTGGGAGATTCTATTTTTAAAATAGCAGGGTAAAGAAAATTAATTGAGTCTAACATAGAGAAGAAATGTGCACGAAAGCCGCGTTCGTTAAAAAAAACTAGAAGCTTTAGATTTCTGCGAGAAAGGTGAACGTGTTGTAAGACTTAATGAATCCATTGTGAAAACTATTCGTGACAATTAGGAATCAATTCGAAAATCTGCTGGATGTCAACCACTCTCAGTGTAGCAGGAGTGACTAAATCTCGCTAGGAGGGTATGGAAAGAATGAAAAAGATGTTAAGCCATTGGATTGAGCACACTCTCCACTGCACGCTTCTTTCTGCAGTTGCAATTCAAGCTACAACTAAGAATTAATTTGTACATCTTACTAAAGAACAGGACAGTCTTTCGTCTTTCTGAGCCAGTTCTGGTTGGTTCGATTGTTTCAATCATAAATTTGGCTTCCGCCATATAAAACTAACGGCGATGAGCGGGCTGCGTCAGATAAACTCTGAGCAAACCGATTTGAGGAAGTTAAATATTAAATGCAAATTGGGATAGAGAAAGGTTAGATTTTAATCTGGATGAATAGGTTTATTTTGGAAACAGATACCCAGCCATACATCTATTTCTATCAATAAAAAATTACTGTCGGTTTTAAGGCCACTAAGAATCGATTTGGAGAAAACGCTTCCAGTGATTGTAAATGAAAACCTCTTATGATCTACCATTCACAAAATTCGAGGGTACTGAAAGGATTTGATAAGATTAAGTTGAATGAAATCCAAAATTTCCAGCAATTATTTTGCCAAAGAACTAAATAATGAGTTCGGGGAGTATTGTCAGAAAGAAAAAATTCTGTTCTTAATTAACTTTCCTCTGAATAATGTTCCTAGTTGGATGAAAACATTTTTATTGCGTTTTTGCCTTCTAACACCATTTCTATCCTACAACTCATAAACCAAAGGACTATTGTAACGTTAAAGGCCTACTACCTGTTTCAAACTTTTTTATTAACGAATGTGAATTGAATGGCTCACCATCAACATATTTTGGCGAAAGTATATGAAGATAGCGATTGATACAATTACATATGCGTTGAACAATTTCGCTTCAAAATGTATGAATGATGTATGGAGTAAACTATTGTCTGAAGCTGCATCAGTTCCAGAAGATGACTTAGGCAGTGACAGTGTGCATGGCGCAACAAATGGGTCGCAATGATTTTGATCGATTGAATAGGTACGAGGTTGTGAACTCTCATTCCGAGGATTTGAGCAATGAGGATCTGATTACATCACTAAGAGTAACAAAAAGACAGAAACCGAAGTCGAGAAACTTCAACCTGCAAAAAAACTGACAACAAAGGAGAAGGCAGAAGCCTTCCGAATTGTAGATGCTGTAATTTTGCTGCAATTTTGAAGAGAATGATTCTGAGATGGAGGCAAGTACTGAAGAGATGAGAAGAACTGAACGCGTTTTATTGGGCACGTCAAGACGTTGGGTTGGGCATAGCTAGTCCAAATACTGCGTACAATGATTTTAAGTAGGAACCTAACTCTATATTTTAGAATATAATTACTCCCGTTTTACGCGTATCTGTTATAGACGGTGTTTCGCGGAACATATGTACCGTGTACTGGGGTTTACCTGTAATTGTAATCTAACTTTCAGCGATTACTGAAACCGTTATTAAACTAACCAATAATCGACCAACCAGTGTTGTAACTTGACTGACTTCAATTTTCGATCGTATTCAATATGATACCTAAGTATTTTGCGAAAAATATTGTAAACCTCTATTGTAGAGTTAAGTGCAAGATCAATACGATAAGAATTCGCTTAAGAATGCACTTATGAATACGCGCATAAAACAGTAAGCTTAATTATTACAGACTTATTATACCGAAGCAAATAATTTTATTCTCACAGAATATGTTAGTTTCATATTTTTAAGAATGTTGCTTTTCAATAACAGTATCATAAATTAAATAAAACCGTAAATTGTAAACGCTTTTATAGATATAATTAAGAATTAGAGAGCTGTGCGTCTTATATTAGGTGTGCAAGTAAACAATAAACTTGTAATTTTGTTTTTTACTTAAGGCCAACTGTACGAAGATATTTAAATCTATATACCTGAAAATCATTTCTGTTGAAAATAGTTGATCCTAGTTTAAATTAGTTGGCACGATAGTCCTTAGGCGTTCCTTTTATTCTGTTCCACGTCTTGAATTTTATTTTCAAATTTAGAAATTTGAGTCCATATAATAGATTTAAATTCAAACGTATGCTCCTGAATTGAAATTTAAGATTGGAATACTTTTAAAGGTTGTTTCCTAAATGCGAATCTTGAATCGCAAATGGAATTCCTGTAAACCATATTTATATATTTAGTAACAAAATAATGTGTATTTTCAGTAAAATGTTTTCAGAAATATTGTTTTAATCCTATTATTTAACCTTCTTAAAAGACCCCGAATATAGAAATATTATCCTTAAAACCTTGAAGCGCATATGTCTAATTATGTTACAAACGATATTACAAGCGAATTTCAAATTCTAACAGCCGATTTTCGTTTAAAGGGAAGAGACTTTTGTTTGGAAACGTCGGTTGACTGCCGTGGGGAATATGAGTCCCCGTTCATCTAATAATACCACTTGCCGTCAGTAGCTCGTTTGTTGTGAAATAATAGCGTATTAAAATTAATATCTTGTTGGATATTCCGTCCACTTTGTTTGATTGCAAAAACTGGCAAAAATTCATAATACTGTTATTGCCGGTGTTGTGGAAATATAAAATATGTTTGCCGTTGCGCTGCTGTGAAATGCTGAGTGAAGAGCATACATCAGTGTTTGATGAAACGCGTTCTATAACACCAGTTTCACCAATTACGCGTGCAGATGCACTCATTCGCGAAGATCGCCATATTCGAATTAGTAAAATCGTTAAATCTCCCAGTGTATGAAAGTGTGTACCAAATGTTCATTAAGTTTCGACCCGCTGGGACTTAAACAATTAACGGATTAGCATAAGAAAACGTATTCAATGCTTCGATCGGACATCTAATCATGTACCATGATGAAGGCTGGGATCTTTTATCACGGATGGTGACCAGAGATGACCAGCCATTACGATAAAATCATCTATTATCGTCATGATTCAAAAAATTTAATTTTAAAACATCTGCTGAGAAGTTTATGGTGAACATTTTTTAGGTTGTTCAAGGCATCATTTTGATTGACTTCTTCGACTGGTGGAATAACAGGGACTCACTAATTGCTGCTGAGAAATCATAACCAAAGATCACAATTCTGTCAAAAACAAAGGACCAAGTAAACTGTTGAGAGGTGTTGTCTTCATCGCGGCAATACGTTGCTTCATCTTACTAAGGGAACTGAAAATTTATTGGACAGCTTTGACTGATAAGTGCTGAATAGCTCTCCGTATAGTCCAAACCCAGCAACTTCCAATTTTCATTCATTCAGTAAGCTAAAGGAGTGCGTTGGGATAAACAGCAACTGATTAAATTGGGCAAAATGTGTATGGCCAGGGCATAAGCAAGTTGATTATACGCTGGAATAAATGTTTCCCAACTAAAAATTTCCTTAGTGCTCTAGACTTAAATCGATAAATAAAAATACCGATTACTTTAGCCTTCAAAGTAGTTTCCTTGGAATTGTAAACACCGATCTCGGCACTTATGATACGATAGGAATGCATTCGGGATGCGATTCCTCTTCAATCTTCTCTATAGCGTTAAATCTTCACCCTTTCTTCTTAATTTTCATGTTTGGGAAGAAAAAATGTCGCAAGGAGACAAGTTAGACGAATAGGCTGGATGAGGAATAAAGGCCAATTTGTGTTTTGCCAAAAGCTGCTGAATGATTAAAGCGGATGTCGCGTCGCATTATCATAATGTAAAAGGATCTTTTTATATTTTTACGTCCTATCCTTCCTTGTTGACGACCGGCGTGGTCCTATACAAGGGCTCGCAATTTTCACCCCCCCCCCCCCACTTAAAGGAAGCGGGAGGTGGCCTTGAATTGGAATCACGTCATATGACGCTCCAATTGTCTTACTTTGGAATTGCTTTTTGGATTAAGGCTGGCAATACCTTAGCCAGAACCTTTTCAATTATGGCCGCTAGCTTCTTTAGTACCTACTTCCTCGTTTTCTTCTTTTGGCTTTTGCTTTTGGATAATTGCCGTGTAGGTCACGCATTCTCTTGTAATTGGGTTGTTGCCCACTATTTATCTCCTTGCGTTCAGGTTCTTCGGATTTGCTGGGTTAGAGACGTGTTCCGCGTCGCAATTAGCACATTTTAATTTTATTTCTGTTGGCTTTTCTTACTCGTGTGTCGGGTAGTGCATCTATAGGACACATGTCCGAAAGCCTAGCAGCCATAGCACTGCCCTGGTGCTGCTGGCTTTCTTTTCTCTTCTGTGGAGACAATTATGTGCAGAATTAGTCTGACCTCCTTTATTTTTGGCCCTTCCGAAGTGTTGTCGCTGATTACTAGTATCAGTGGCAGCTCATTCTTTCTTCTTTTCAATCTTAATATGTTCTTGCATTGAAATCCCTGTACAATTACCTCCTCTTCCACTTGATCTAGGGGAATTGATATTGGTATTCATCTATTTTCTTTTCTAGTCTGCCTCTCCTCCTGCAGCTGGAAGTAGTGGCATGGTATGTTTACCTCTCTTAATATTAGTAAAAGTATTCCGGAATCTGTTGTATCCTTTGTAAAGATCCTCATGCCGTTGTTTGCATTTATCACTTTGAGAAATGTAATGTTGCTATCTTCTGCAGCTTCTTTCATCTCCAAATAGTTGTCTCTGTTTGAAAGCACTATTGGTGGTGGACGTCTGGCAGTGTTTTGTTTGTTTTACGTAGCTTGTACCTTCTGACGAGCTGTACAATTCTGGTTCATTTTCTTGGATTCCGCTTAAATCATTTCTGTTTCTGGTACCTCGCTCCTCCATTGTTAACATGGAGAGCTCTTCTCTTTCTTCCTGTATCTTTGATTTTTCTTACTTCCTTTTCCTTGATTTCCTAGCAGTTGATTGGAAAGCATCCTCACCAGGCTCTTGCCGTGTTTCTTCTGTTTCTTCTTTCTTGGTCTTGTTTATTGAGAAATTCCAATTCTTTTGCTAGCCTGTTTATGGCTGCTGCACATCTTTCATTTCCTGGTATTCCTTCATTTTTTCTTTTATTTTTATGAGTTTGTCCGCGAGGACTTAATTTTCATGTTCTACCTCCATATTATTGGTGTTCAAAAGTATCGGTGGCTTTAAAATTCCTTTCTTATTGTTATTTCCGAAATTCGGATAGAACCCTTGATTATTTTTCTTTTATTTTATATTATTGATCCCGACCCACCCACGCGATTATGAGGTGCCTATGGTTCAATAATATATACTTTTAGAAACTATCAATTAAGTGTTACAGACCTGACTGTTATCACCCATCTGCTAACCTCGTTCACACTTCCACTTTTCTCTTGACCGATCTAACCTCACTATATGCACGTCTTACTTCTTTGCTCTCTCGAGCTCGAATGTGCCAGTGCAAAAGTTAATCGTCTCTGCATCATTTATGTGGTTCTTTCTTACACACATTCTTTTTTAGCTGCTTCAGAACGTCAAGATAGAATACTTCATTAACCGTCTGATCGGCAGGTACGAACTCTTTGTGAATAATCCCATCAATATGAAACATTTTAGCCAATCGTTGGCTTATGTTTGGCCTAACGCGTTGTTCCCGAATGCTTCTTCTAACATGCTGTTTATTTCTGCTGTAGTCTTATCGAATTAAAAGTATAACTTGATATAGATACGGTGTTCCTTCATATCGGCCATTACAAAATCGCAACACAACTTAAAAACCCATTCACAGACAACAAACGCATTAACTTATAAGAACGCTACTTGGTATACTGACGCATATACATGACCCCATATAGCGGCATCTGACAGTAGTTCGGTCTACGCATCATTTAAATTTTTGAAACATTTGTGTACCGCCATGTATATTGAAGCTTTTCATATGCTCGACCTATGATTATTAAAGAGGATCAACAATCAGGCAACAAAAACAATTTTATAATGGAACAGATTTAGTGAATCAACCGTTAGCATTAATTTCAGCTGTGTCTTAAAAATTGTCAGTGCGTTAACCTGATGTGAAATACTTGGTTTTATCGATCATAGATAATTTCAAACTAGATACATATGGTAACTGCGTATAAACTAGCGGAAAAAAGTTAAAGATATTCAAAAGAATGTTAAATGCGATGACATTAACAAATGATATGCTCATGCTTCTGATAATTACCATATTAATGCATTGATACAAGAGAAATACTTTATTATAACTCAATGACAATTACAAAATAAAAAGAAAATCAATTTAACTGTAAAAAATAACAACCAACAACAATTCAAGTTTAGGAATAAACTAAGCCTAGTAATGTGTATAATCACCGTTTTGTTATATCACCTCTTGACAACGTCTGGTCATACTTAAAATTAAACTATCAATTTACTCTTGTTCATAATTATCCCAAAGAAGTGGTAACATATATCTTAGTTCTCTCACAGTCGCAAGATGAGGAACATGGTTTTTCAATGCTCTTTGAAGTATGTCCCAGCAATGCTCAATGGGATTTATATCTGGGCTGAGCAGGGGTAACGGTAGATATTCAATTTCTTCATTTTCCAGACAATCAAGTACAATGCGGGCGCGATGTGATCTAGCCACCCAAAAAAACTCCACTCCATACCTTAACTGAACCAACGCGAAAAGGATACAATAAGATTGGGATTATGACGGTTTTTTGGAATCCTCCATACACGAACTCTTCAACTGTCATTGTGAATTCCGAATTGAGATTCATCAGTGAACATAACGTGACTCCATTCTTCTCTCCAATTAACACGATTGTCACACCAAACGTATCTTTGTCTTCGATATTCTGGTGTTAACGGTACACGCCTTAAAGGACGTTACTTTCTCAAATTTGCCTCATACAACCGATTTCGAACTGTTCGCACACATACGTTTGTTCTTGTAGAGCCTAAAAGTTGATTTCGTAGTCTGGGAGCTGTAGTAAATGGTTCTCTTCTTGCTGATAGAGTTATAAATCGATCTTCCCTTTCATTGATAATTCTTGGGCGTCATGTTTTAAAGCTTTTTAAGCAGATCCAGTTTCAGCATATCGTTTATTTAGCCTACTTATCACATAGAGAAACGCTAAACCTATTAACAACTTTCAGTTGGGTACACCCAGCTTCCAAAAGACCTATTGTCCGATTTGCATGTGGAAGAGTTAAATGGTGTCTGGACATTTTGTTTAAAACGTTAAATTCAAAAAAGTAAAAGCCAACTTGGGCTACAGGCCAATAGTAAGCGCTCAAAATTTAAGTTAAATGAACACTTTGACAACTTAGCTCGAATAACTTTAAAACTAAACATACTTTTTCATTGACTTTTTTAATAAATGTTTTTATAGATAACCGTGTTCTTGATACAATAAAAAAGTTAATGAAAATATTTTATTTGTACGTTCTTTTTCGTATATCCTTACCTTTTTGCCGCTAGTTTATACATATTTCGCTTAGAAGTTATATTCTGAAAAATTTTACCTAACAAATGATCTACAAACATTATTAGACCACTGACTTGTTTTTTGAATTAACCGATAAATTGTCCAATATGATTATTACGAGTAATTTGATAAATACAAAACAGTTTGAAGATTTTAAATTATAACCAAGACCAATATTCTTACTTTCTCTGCATTAAATTGGCTGATAATATGTTTTCAATTTTTTTCCCCAATAACATTGTGCCACTTAACGAAATGTTTGCCCAATACATAAGAAATAGGCACTTACAATGCCTTCCATTCAACGTAATGCTTTTTGGAGTTTCAATCAAATGCAAGTCCAAAATTATCACATATAAAATTAAGGTAGCCTTCTACTATTTTTCCCTACCAAATGACGTACACTGATGCAAAAATCAAAATTATCACTTCTGCTGTTTCCGCTAGGAGCTTACTATCAGATTTTGGTGGCAAATTCCTATTTTGTATATAATCTTTACTCTATCTAACAATTACTGGCGTCTTTCTCTATTCTGAACGAAAAATTCAAATGCTGGTATCGAACAAGCATCGTATTCAGTTAGAAAATCTCAGCGATCACCTTGCAGATATCCTCAACAATTATGGTTTATTAACAAGAACGGTATGAAGGGGTAATTACCTTATTTGACATTTGATAAATGTATGGATGCACATTATTCATCGATCATATTTATTTTATTTAAACTAAAAAAGTAGCGTGTTTATACTTAACCATGAGCTACTCATCGTTCTGACGCGGAGTTGCAGCCATCGTTTCTGATCGAATCCAATCAGTATCTTGGCCATTTGTCGTCAACTCAAATTGGAACCAGCAGTTTTGTCCTACGTAATAGCTTAGTTTCATACTGGGATTAATAGACATCGTATGTATTCCAAGAGAGCATGTTAAAAGGTCATGTTCAGTAACATTTTATTCAATTGGTTACTACTACATTTCTTGAATCATTGTAAAAGTTGACTGTCATTCTTCATACTAAATCGTATCTTGGTGTCCAGGTGACTATTATGTTTTAGACTGATTGTAGAGAAGTAGTTTTTACATACCTCCAAGATTTTTCTTTCCAGAACGCGTAGTGGAGTTAAATCAGAACCAACACGATCTAAAAAACCTAAAACAATCTAGGATGAGGTGCTTTATAGCCACTGAGTTCGAACGAAGATGAACTTTATTTATCTAGTGATGATGCACAGAAACATTAATGTAATGGTGATACTGAGTTTAATGATTTTCTATTCATCATTCATCACAACTTGTTAACTGTGTGCGTTAATGATAATGATAGCAAGAATCAATCTTACATCAACAATCTATCTATTTATGATTAACTACCTCCACAGTTATCTAAATCGTCATATAAGTTAAACCAATATTGCGCATAAAAGTTAAAATTACAAAATAACTGTAAAGAAACAGAAGTGCCATATTTAAGGAAAGCTCTGTAATGTAAATAGAGTTAGTAAATACTAATTTTAGTAATAGATTAGCTGTATTTTCGTAAATTTGAATCCTAGAAATAGAAAATACTTAGATCAAAACAAGTAAGATTTATAAAATTCACAGGAACCACAAAAAAATGTAATCTAATCGTCAGAATTTTAGCTAACAGTAAAAGAATTCAAGTTAGTAAATCTTTTAAAGAAAATCTGCATATCTTCGACATGAAATAGAATCTGATAAAAGACTCCAGGGCGCCACAAATCACGTTCTTTTTCGTCAAACTACTGCCAACGAAATGATTTATCGCTGAACTAGACCCGTCGTACTAAACATCATTATATCGATAAGTTAATGATTTAACTTACAATAGATAATAAGGGGCCGCTTATGATACTGCTTAACTCATTGATTAACTAAAGAAATCAATTAATCGTGAGGGCAAAAACCGATAGCTGTAACACGTACAATTAAAGTATTATGCTTCAAGAGAATATTTATCAAAGAATAGAGGTAATCTGATATTTTAAATCACTACAGGTCAGTTAATTAATATACATAATAACTAGTGCGTCGATGTAAAAAGATATAAATTAGATAAACATTTAGTTCATCAACCCTTCGTACAATTAGTTAAAATTCATTCATCTACGTACAAATATAAATATTATATTTATTTTTTGCCAAAACTGTAAATTTTTTAGAGGTAGAATTTACTTCAAAAAGGCTACCTTTAACCATTATAATCCTTAAGATACCTTTCATTTAGCTACTAATTTTAATTATTTTAGAACATAATATCGACTTGCGTAAATATTAAACACCAATTCGAACGGTAAATTAAATTAATAATATTTCGGAATATCTTTAGTATCGAGAAACAGCTAAGTAGATATCCAACTGTTTTACAAGTCATGCATCAAACTAATAGGTGTAGTCCGTACTATAGTTTAAAATTTTTTCATATATATCTTTTGCGAATTAGAATGTCCAACACAAATATTGAGATTTTGACGTTTGGAGATTGTGGCAAAAAGGAGCTAATTCCTCCTATATATAGCGTTAAATGGAACGCCCTATGTCATTTCATAGTGTACAATACAAAACATAAAAGATCAGGAATGATTAAACTGACTTTCAAGTGCGATCTCGTTCCAGAATATCCTTAATTGTGGAAACCTTTGAAGCAACTCCGCCCCCAAGCACACGGTAATTGTAACGAGATCTTGGCCCTTCTTGGTAGACCATAAGTTAGGAAAAGTAAACAGTGGATTTGACCGAGAAGTAGGCACAACAACGTATGCGTGTTTGCAATGAACGGATTACGGACCCCCATAATCATCGTTTCTTCAGAGGAATTGCAACTTGAAAAATGAATCTCTTTCCGTAGTCTTAACAAGTCAAATCAGTGGTAAAGCAAAAAAGTTTTTATAAAAAGGTGATCCTGTGCGTTTGATGCTAGGCATTTGATTCGGTACCTGACGGTAGGATAATAAACGCCGATCTATACTGCGAGAAACTTGATAGAATGTACGAAATTTTAAGAGAAAGGTATGTCGCAGGCTATTATAGCAAGACAACGCCGACCGCATATTACTCAAAGAACGTACCACAAAGTAGAAGAATTCGATGAACTGGAGTTGGTTCCGCATCCTTCATACAACCCGGACTTTTCGTATTTAGACACTACTTGTTTAAGCCAACAGCGCATTTTCCCTCTAGATGTCTATTTCACCAGTATCTTGGAGGTAGATGCGAATGTTATGAGTTCTTCGCCTCTAATGCGCAGTAACAGAATCAGCGAGATATATAAAATCTTGATAGACAGGGTCAAAAACCCATACAACATAACGAACTTTATCATCTTCATAACCTGTCAACAGAAGTTAAAAATTCGACAAATTGTTTCAAAATTCGAAAAAATTGAATCTGTTGTGGATCAACCGCTGCTTGTATGTTATCGTACTCGTCGTTCTAACAAAACTATTGTAACTTTTCGTTAGACGGGGCGAAAGATTGGATTTATTGGTAGAAAGGACCCGAAATTCAATAATTTCGCCCACCGAGGTCGTGCGATCTCATTCATTTGGACTAGTTACTTTGAAATTACGTGAAGTTTCTCATTTACGCTAATACACCGCGAACTATTCAGCAACAGAAGAGCATCATTATTCGCGTTATGGCTGAAATAGAGCCGCATTTATTCCAAAATGTGATCAAAAACTTGATTTATAGTGTGCGGGCTCCCAAGCGAAGGCTTGGGCGCCTCATTGCTGATGTACTACGACATTGATTCACATATACAGATTATAAAAATTAGCTGGAAAGGGTTAACTACAAAAGTGGCGACAAGATCCAAAACTTAAGTAGAATATAATAAATATGCGTTCGCAATAGATTATAAGATCAATTTCTATCATACTTTCTCTGCAAGTGGTGAACAGTGCGGTGGTATTGATTGTAAACCCTTGATGTTAAGTTGTTACTGATAAACGCGTTCAAGTTGAGAAAATGGAATGTCACTTTGTAACCTTAGATTATTTATAATAAATGATTACCTTCAAACATCAATGTAAAAGTCAGACCCCTAATAAGTGAAAGACATCAAAATAGTAAGCATTCTTAAATACTTAAACGTAAAATATGCCGCTTATAAAAAAAGGCTGAAATCTAACAATACGAGAATAGATGCGAACTTTATGTTACGTTGTCATAGGCGCAGAATAGGTTCGCAAGTCCCAAATATTTATAATTTACATGTTAAGAACGCTTTGATAGACGGAAATGAAATAATTGATGGGCTCTGAGGTGCTAGTGAGATGGATTCCAACTAAATCTTATGCCAAACCATAAAATCGACAATACCTGGAAAACTAATCAGGATTTTTAATGCACTACTACCAAAGGCTTTCCTAAATTTATACTTTATTTCAACAACCTTTGGCAGTAGTTAATCGAATACCTTGAGAAATACTTATCTAGGCCATAATTAGCTTGCCAAATGCATTTTCAAGACTTTACACATATTCTTGAAAAGTTGGGTATGGTTTACTAGAACTAACTTGGAAATAAAGGATTTAAAAGCAATTAACTAGGTATACTACAAAACAAATAATAGCAATATTAAACAATTTACACAAGTTCAGCTTTTATATAAACGTAAAGATGGAGAGAAAGATTAATAATTAGGCTTACTAACATGCTATTAACACTAATTTAATTCAATTTGGATACAACTGTAGGGGATCACGAGAAATTGCGTAAAAATCTTTAAAAGCCAACTTTTGCTATACATACTTAATATTAGTACAATATAATAATTAATAGTAACTAAAATTATATACTCTGTGTAACATCAAAATTTACATAAAGTGATTCGTTACTTTAAACAGTTTGCCGAAACGTGTATTCTAGTTTGGAACATGCAGCAAGTTCGAACAGCCGTAAATTTATAAAGAATTTCCTTGGGCTGACTGTTAATTAAATTCTGATTTAGCGGTATCGAGATGGACTATCGAATGTGTGAATATTCACATAGCAAACCCTAGGAGGTCAAGAACAGAATCTTCGAGATTGATCGACCTGATGCATCCGACAGGTCCCTTTTTGTGAATATTTTGCAGAGGTGGATGAAATACAAATATGTGAATACAAGAAAACTTTGATTAGTATCAGTTAATGTTTATTCATTGCTGGTTACGAATTAAATAGATAACGAAGCATAATTGCCGCATGTTATAAGTGCAATCCTTTTTATATAATCGTGGCGCAACACTTCTGTAACATTTTTTAAAAATTCATCTCAAACTTTATAAGGAGGAGGGTAACATTTGTATAGTACAAAGATTCTGAGAGCATACAAGTCAACAAAGGAATTACATTAATTACAATTTTAAGGGCAAATTCTATAATATACATATATCTTCGCTTAAGAAATGAAATTTGAGCATGCGCGTATTTTAATTATTGAATAGTATCCTTGAATAACTTTAACAATGAAATAATCTAAATTTAAAACTATGATTACCTTATACAATTTAATAACCTTATTTTAACTTTTGGAATCTGGAACAAATGTATTAAAAAGGTACAACAGATGCATACCATGTGTTGGAAAGTAATTAACATCAACATACAATTTAAATTTGAATTTAAAAGCGAAATACCATGGGAAGGTGGAAGATTGTGTGTTATTATTGCAATAACTGTTGGAATTTCTTTAATTCTACCAAGTCTCCGTTCGAAGTCGCTGGTAGTGGTCAAATATTTTTATTAATGCTACTGACTCCCATCAGATCTTTTCAATATAATTGAATTTTTCGATATCAGTATACCAAATTAATAAAATATGTAATTATCCGTTTCTTTAAGATCGTTTCAGAAAGTGGTTTCCTCTTTAAAACGTAACTTTACGATAAATACTTTAGGATCATAATTAGAAACCAAATAAATTAAATCATTTCCTTTAGCTAAAACATTCCTTAACCCTTTCAGTATTCTTAATAATTTAATTAATATTTTGATCATCCTTATGGATATAAATTTCCAATATTTGATATAAATGAGATG
>JAHWXV010234318.1:0-22194 GCA_024586415.1 Phrixothrix hirtus | reverse complement strand
CGATTTAGCATCTATGACAGCTACCGTTGTTCTTACACTGCATCAGTCTACAAACCCACCAAGTTTCATTTAAATCGGCGTGGGACACTTCCCTGTGTTCGCTTGTTAGTTATGTGGAGCTGGTTCTTAACATTGGTCTTAGTGGTCCTGGAGACCCTCGCCTCGATTAGTCTAACGCTCAGGATGTCGGTGAAATAACTAGTTTACGGTGGACATCGGTTGTGCAAATGACGTCACTTGAGCTTCGGTCACTAAACGAACTTTAGTTAATGGTCGTTTAGGTCATCAGCGGAATTAAGAAGATATGTAACAACAATAATTTATTTACAGAAATAAATTGGTAATTAGAACATAAAAAAAACTCAAAATTAAGGTCACTCTGGTTCGGTAACTAAATAAATATAGGTATATATCACTGATATCAGACAAAGCAAATTATTTACATCTACTCGCCTACGTATATTAAGATAGTTTTCGCATGAGGCTCATACGACCACGGTGATGTGAATTTTCTGCGGCGTTTGGACGAGTGGCGGGCACAAATTTCCTCCACTCGGTGAAATTCTGTTCTGGTATTTATGAATGTACGGATCCACAGTATGCTTTGAGGTCTGTGCATAAGCGCGTCGCGTTCGGCGGCGGCCGGAGTCATATTTTGTGTCGTAGTGGTCGATGGCGAGGCGTTAGCCTGTACTGGCGACTAAGGATGCCACACGGCAAACGCTAAGCGTCTCTTCCAAAAAAGAGTCGTTTGCAAATCCACACCCAGCAACACGTCTACAATGGACGGACTGTTTCGTATGGTGAATGATCCCGGTACAACCTAAACATGCGTCCGCTATCGCTACAACTCAACGCATTACGACATTGGAGGGCGCTTGGAGTCGTTCACGAACAGTTGCAGAGAAACTTGTTTGTAATCGACCCAAAGGCGGTTTAGGTTTTGATCCAGGAACACTCAGTTATGAGAGTTCCCGAGGTTAGATTATTCTAAACCCGGTCTACCATCGTTACAAAGTAACTAAGGCAGAGTGTCCCTCTAGAATATCTGTATTTAGATCTCTAGCCTACGGCCTCTCTCAACGGTTTTATGGTATGAACGCCAATCAGGATTTTAACAGACTGGACCCTGTAAAAATTAATAACAAAACAGCTTGACTTTATAGAAAAGCTTTTACGGTCTTTGCACTAGGCGAGTACCATACAAAGTCTCACACGAAGATACAATATAAAAAAATATGGCACCCGAAAACCCGAACATGACCATATGTAGACGCAATTGCCTCTTTGGCCTGGTTATGTTTGTTGGGTTTACAAAAAAAGAAAGCAAAAGAAAAAAAAAGGTTTCGGTTGTTCTATAAGGCAAACATAGTTTATTTATTTTAGGGTGCGCACGGTGGCGGTTGTGCGTGGTCAGTGGTTTTCTAGGATGTCCTGTAGGTGGTCTAGGAGTTGGATGACGGATGTCATGCTGCTTTGTAGGATGGTTGTTGGCGGGTAGGAAATCTTCATCTTCGGTTTGCGTCGGTGAGGGAAGGTGGTCCGAAGGGTGTTGAGATTGTGAGGCTGAGGGCGGTCCGGGTCGATAGCGCATGCGACGAATCTGGAGCATAGGCCTCCGATACGGGCACCGATGGGAGGAATGCCGCCAGGTTGTAGACCTCCTGGGACGGGTGAAAGCGGTCCAGGCGCAGCATTCCTCTCACGATATCCCGTTCCCGTTCCGTTTCGAGGTCGGATTGTGAGATGGTCCTGAAACATAGAAATCTGTAGTCAATTACTGGTCGAATGTAAGTTTTGTAGGTATGTAGGAGTGTGCGAGTGTGGCAGCCGCGGATGCTGCCTCGGAGTCTGGCTAGGAGCCCGCGCCGTCTCTGCACAGAGTCAAGGCACCGTCTCACTTCTGCCCCTCAGTTGAGGGTGGATGTAAATATCACTCCCAAATAGGTGACACTACCGGCAGGCCGGAGTTTCCCTCCCCAGAGCCGGATGCGAACATTGCTACTGGATTGGTGTCTTTTTTTGGAGTGATGTGGGACTCGGAATAGGATAATTTGAGTTTTTTTTGGATTGGGTCGGATGCGCTATCGTCGGAACCAGGTTTCGACTGTGGCAAGGTCGACAGGTAATAAATTGGAGGCTGTTTGGGATTGTCATCGGCATATTGAACAATTTGTACTGCAGGGTTAAGGGGTTGGTGAATGTTATGGCAGTATAGGATGAATAAGAGTGGGGCCAGTATTAACCCCTGGGGAACGCCGGCACGAGTAATGAATTCGCGGGATAGCTTTCCGCGAACTCTGACCTTGTGCGATCGGTTCCACGAGTATTGGCGAATTATGCGGAGGAGTGCGACGGGGGCGGTGTTTGTAATGAGTTTTTCTAATATTCCTTCGTACCAGACGGTGTCAAAAGCAAGTTATATGTCTAACATATCCGCTGCGACGCAGCGGCCAGTGTTAAGGGCAGCAGAAACTTCTGAACTGAGTTCTAGGATTAGCTCATGGCAGCTTGTTTGCGGGCAGAATCCGAGCAGGGAGGATCAGGTGGGTGTTTAAGTGCTGACGGAGTCTGATTGCTAGAATTTTTTCGAATGTTTCCCAAGGTCATTGAGGAGCGCGGTAGGGCGGTAAGTTGCTGGGTCCTAGGGGTCCTTCCTATGTTTCGGGGTCATCATTACGTTGGCAGATTTCCAGGCGAGGGGGTAATGATCTGTGAGTAAACAGACATTATAGCATTTGGTAAGATAGGAGATGAAGGGGGGAGGTAGGTTGTGGAGCGCTTGTCTCGTGATTTTGTCGGAGCGCGGTGCGGAGTTCTTCCAGGCGTGGATGGTGTCGAGTGTATCGGCGTCGGTAATTTCTGAGTTTAACGGGTGGACGTGTCTTGGAGTGGTTTCCGGCGGAAACGAAAGCGGAATCAGTCTTGGCGCGTTGTGGCGGTTTTTCACCTCTTGAATGAAGATGTTATCGTAACGGACGTCCCTGGGAAGTTGGTGGACGCGTTCCAGGAAGTCGGTGAATATGTTTGCTACCTGCGACGGATCGACGGTCTGCGTGTTAGTATGGTTTAGCTGTATGATTGGGTGGGCGCTTTGCCCGGTAAGGGCCTTGAGTTTGTTCCAGAATTTCTTTCCGTCGCGGTAGTCTAGTTTGGAACTGGCGTCGTTCCAGGCGGCTTCCCTGTGGTGTCTGGTGAGTAGGCGGACTGTGACATTGAGGCCATTCCATTTGGCTTTGATGTTCGGATTCATTGTCTGCAAAGGCGGCGTTTCTCCTTGATTACATTGATTATATGAGTTGAAGGGGAGGGTGGTGGATATTTATAGTTTTTAAAGGAATGGTGAGGTCGATCGAGGATTATACTAATTCTGTGAAATTTTGGATTAAGGCGTCGAATTGCAATTGGGTGTTGGGTGCAATGCACGGCGGGGAGGCGTTCTCTAGTGTTTCCTGAAAGTCTGCCCAATTGGCGTTTTTCCAGTCACGGAACGTTTTGAAAGTTGAGGCTCTAGATGGATAATTTAATATGTTTTTCGCGGCTTTGAGTTGCAGGTGGTCGCTGGCTATTGGCGTCGCGATTTTCGTGGTCAATTATCGATTGTCCAGTGTGGCTAACGAAGTTTGGATTTTCGTTGGTGATCCTATAAAGTGGCAGTTCCAGTAGGATGTCGGCGAGCGCCCGTCATTTAGCGTTGGTGGAGGTGTCCTTGAAAGCGGTGTTTCTGGCGTTAAAGTCTCCCATAATGATAACTCGCGGAAAGCTAGCCGCGAAGTCGAATAAGTCGCGAGGTAGGTCTTCGTTAGGAGGTGTGTACAGCACGAAAATGTAGAGGGGGCCGCCGGTTACATGTAAGGTTGCGGCACAGCATTCGTAGTCTTGTAGCGCCTGTAGAAGCTGGAGTTCTGAAAAAGGAGTCGTGTTATAAATTAATAGGGCAGTGCCCCTTCTACCCTTTTAATTATTTTGGTTTGGTAAATTCCGCGGTATCACGGGAAATTCGGGTGATTTTTGCGTTTAAGGTGAGTTTGGGTGATGGCCAAGACTACTACATTGTCGCGAAGGAATAGATTCATAATGAGTGGTGTTTTGTTGCGGATTTCCGCTGCGTTTACCATGCACACTACGCTGTCCATTACAGCTCAGAGTGAGTGAGGTGGAACCAGTTTCCGGCGTAAGATGCTGCGACCCTATAACCAAAATATACTCTAATTAGATCGAACAAGATGGATTTTAAGCGTTCTCTTCGGTCAGAGAATAGTCCAAGAAGGGCGTGGATAACGAATTTACTAAGTAGGTGGATAAGGGATTCGCAATGGTTCTCTTTATGGATAGGCGTGTTCTTAGGCCTGTTAGGAACGCTTTGCCTGGGGGAAGTAAACGAAGTTGAGGCGGCAATTGCAGTTTTGTAAGGGGCGTCGGTGGCGTCGGTGGCGTCGAAGGAGTTTCGCGGTGGAACGCGAATTGTCGTGGTGGGGGTGAATGCGGCGGAGAGTCGGTTTTGTTGAGGCGGCAGGCTTGGAGATTTTAAGGGGGGCGGCGGTGTCTGGATTTTGTGGTTTGGAGGGATGTCAGTGTATCTGTGCGAGGAAGCAATATGCTCTCCGCCACAGTTGCTGCACTTAGGAGCGTCAAGCTCTGCCCCCCGCAATGCGGCGTTGCGATGAGGCGTCGCGATGCAGCACGGTATGGGGTTGGGCGTACACTTGTTCATGAAGTTGACGCGGGCACTATAAGGGCGCTAGTAAGTGCAGGCGAGTACGCGGCACTACGGCACAGTCAGAGACGGTGGAGTCGTAGCACAGCATAGAGTTTGGCACAATTACACACAGGTGAAGGCAAGGTGTACAAACTGCCGAAAGAACAACTCAATCTGAAGAAGTCCGAACAACGTAGAATTCTTCAAATTCCATTAAATCGCATTTCACATTATTATGGAGTTTCGCAGAAACGTTACAGCCGTTACAACGTGTATACGTTAACATACCCAATACGCGCTTACAGGAAACCAATATTGAAGCAAAGAATGTAACAATAAGTACCTTTGTTTTGGTCGACGCTTCCAGCGCTAATCGCTTGCCCAAAAACACCGTAGTCGTCGGTCGTCAATCTTATATATTCCTCCTTTCGCAGGGAACTCACACGTCCTATGAAGAGGCGAACGGGGTGGAAAGGGTAGGTAGATCCCCCGAAACCCACTACTTGGTTTCTCAGGGACCGAGATTCCACCACACTTACTCCCGCGAAACTCTCGCAATCATCCTGGAAACTTCAAAATTCACTAATATACGCCCGATTTCTATAATGTACGATCTACGCGTGTTTTAATGCCACATCGCGGCGGTATCACGACGAGTAATTACAACTTATTCACATTCGTAATCCACAGGAGTGAAATTGCTTATAACTGTCACTTTATTTTCTTAATTTATTTGCCACTGAAAGAAGCTGTCTCTCGTTTTTTTGTTCCGGCACAGTCTATATTGTTCTCGTACTCCTAACAACTACGCATTTGCCGTAAACGTACGGCGGTAAATTGAAATATTGACGCGGGATGCCAACAAAACCTGACTAGTTATACAATGGTACTAAAATTCGCACAAATCAAAATAATATTCCCAACTGTCGACTAAATTCCCAGACACCTAGTAACGCAATACAGTTAAAAACCAACTAAAATTTCGGCATCATTATTAATTCCCAATGTGTCTTAAATACCTAAAACTGTATTATTATGCAACAAATAAATATGAAGTAGTAATAATTTGCAGTTGCATTTGTGCCGAAAATGGACTTGCTCAAGTTGACCCTAAATAATCTAACGATTTTTATGTTGCAAAATTGTATGCTGTGGTATCTAAATATTTAATTTACATCTTGGCCTATATTTTTGGATTTATAATACGTATCAGAGGTTAATTCTCAACTGTCGCTTTATTTGTTTAAATAAACGATATGGCGATCACTTTTTGTATTTTATGTGATTTGCTGTTTAGACAATTTTAGGTGAACCTTCTACGCAACGAATGATCTTAGTGATCCTTATCTCATTATCTAAGCTCATGGTGGCGCCGTTTAAAGTAGTCAACTTTCTGCAGGATGTAAAAAATGTCAACTCCTAGTACTAGAAACTCATTCTCGACACAAGTCTAACGATCTATCTAATATTGCAGGTTAATTAGATACAGGATGGTAGTAGCTTATTTGTATTTTGATCTATCGTTACTGAAGCGTATTACAATTTATATTGAGAGTAAATGTTATTCTACTAAAACTAAATAACGATACCTTACAATAAAGAATGTTTTCAATTTTTTAAGTACCATTTACAATGTCGTTATTTTTACATACATGAAACTGGCGGAGTGCTGCAAAGAAAGCCTCACTTGCTGTCATTACAATCACACTCTGATACGGAGCTTTTATCTGAAACCCTTTAGAAACGGCTCTGTTAATTTTACATTTATGTAAAAGTGTTACCCTCTTTATTGAATGATACAGAGAAGAGCACATTTAACCACGTCTGTACTTTTATTACTCATTATATGCATACTTGACATCACTAATTAAAATCTATCCAATTTATTGCGTTTTGATTTAAAGTTGAACGAATTGAGTAAAAGCAAATTTAAATTATGTAGTCTTCAATTTAATTACAATGATGAAAATGAAATGTTTTCTAAAATAAAATTATTTAATTTTGCACAGAAACTGGATCAATGAAAACCAATTACGTGGTACAGGATAATATATTATTGCGATTCTGCCATCAACAACATTGTGTCTTCCATAGAATCAGTTGTTGGAAGATTGAATTTATATTTCTAAATTAAGGATTATTGCAGCACACCAAAAGACACTGTCAAAGATAGTTATGTTTACAAAATTGTCCCCCGTTCCTTTTTGTAAGAAACTGAAAGTTTCAGGCACAAGTTTATAACAAATGTCACGCCAGTTTGTATAATTTTTGTACATAATAATATGTTAAGTGCGCAGTCAAACTAATTTTTTTGTTTTCAGGTATTTTTAGATTTGTCATATTAGTTTGCCGTCAGCGTTGTGCAAAATTGTAATTAGCAAGAATAACGCTGTTAATTAGTTGTTTCCAAAATTGCTACCGTTTTCTAACCTCTAATTTATTTATCCAATATCTAATTTCAATATCAGCTAATGTGGCATAATATTTTTTAACTAAAACGGAATTAAATAAGGAAACCTTTTAATAATACGTGAATATACTCTTATGGAATGAAACTAGTCACATAAGTATTGCTACGTTGATTGTATAGTGTATTAAATTTTGATATTACCCTGTATGTAGTTGCAGAAACTTATTAAAGATGATGCGTTATTTTAAATTAATGCTTTACAAAACACACCTATAAATTATTTTAGAAAGAATTACTGGTAGTCTAATTTGCTTGTAATAATATTTTTAATTGTAAACCTGCTGACCTTTGGAAAGAATTGTAGCACGGGGTGAGTCAAGTTTCTTACATGTATTGGGGCTAATGAGTGTAATAAATAAACCCTTGAGCTGTTGTATCTAATTTCATCATCAACCTGGCAATTCAGGTATCATCGAAGGCGTTCGCGTGTTCAAATGGCTCCAAAATTAATCGAAAGGTGCTATCCAGCTGTTTCTCCATTGAATTACAACTCGCACAAAGCTACACAACTACGGCTATAAATTTACAGCTAATTTTTTAATACGAAGATGTCCGCTACCAGAGATGTACCTAGTAGCGTGGTAGCTGCTATGTAATTATTTGAATTCTATTCGTATAAGGATTAAAATTTTTTTGGTAGATGTAGGATCATATTTACAATTAACCTCTACATTTTAAATTCAACGTTCAAGCTAGTACCGGGTTACTTTTTGGCAGTAGACCCAACAAATCCTTCAACTGTTCCTTATTAGCTGCCTTCCACGAATCTTGAGATCCAAATGGTGTACTTCGTTTCTCTTTACTTACAACTTTTCGTTTATTTAACCTGAGATAGGTTATAAAAGGGTGCTTTTTAGCATTGTCTTCTTAAGCTGGCAAGGGAGTGAGTTTTCTTACTTAGGTCGTAATGTTTTTGGCCAACTCTTTAATTGATAGGTGGTTCGATAGTCTTTCGATCATGGTATCTCTACGCGTTGCGGCTTGGCGAATGAGATTTGTTGACTTTATAAGTTATTTACTTGTCATGTAGAACGAAGCGTTTGTTTTGCGTTATTGTAATTGCTTCTTTTGCTTTGGGTGAACCCAGAGTCCAGATGTCATCTCCTCTCCTTTTAATTCTTAATTTGAACTTGCTTTTCGAGCCTTAAACGTTGTATAACCTATATATAGATTTTTTGACTTGGTTTGATCTTGTTATGGTGTGATATTGGAAACTTAAGTTTGTATCTAGATTTAGTCCTAGATAATTGTCACTAGTTTTGATCTTATATTTACCTAAAAAGGGTGCTTTCCCTTTTCTTTTTAAGAACCGAATCACTCAAGTCTTTTGTAAGTTAAGTTTAATTTTACAATTCTTGCAGTAGGTTTGCAGTCGTTTTTCGCCCTGATTAATAGTGATCTTGCATATGATGTCCTCAGGTTTGAAGAAAGTATGCTACCGCAATAGGTAGTTATCGATTTTCTTCGATCGAACTCTGTCATTGTTTCCAATTTAATTTACGGAACAAGACCGAAATAACTGAGTATATTTGAAATCCACGTTAAATACACCATCGACATAATATATTAAGAAGAACCAATTTGAACTTCGTCATAGTCACCTGATTTAGTGTAAGTGTTTAACTTATTCGAACATTTCTGAACTCCCTTTTGCACGCAAGTGAAAAAATCTGATGTAAGACAACAAAAATGTTCTCTTACATCTTATAGATATGCAAATAATGTCTACAAATGACTCCGGGGACTTGAAATCTTGTATCTTCACTAAAATTTCGACATCAAAAATTTTAGACAAAACCGATACATTCTCTTTTACCGAGCTAGCAACCCAAAGGCTTTATTATTTTTGATTAACTTAAATTTTACCAATTGAGGTATATTGCAATTGAAGAAAGTACTAATCAACTTATTCAAGAAATATTGCAGGACTTAACACTTGATAAATATTAAAATTTTATGTACGAATAATTTTTCACATTTTTACTACCTAAAGGAATTATTAGGGTTAAAGTTTCCGTTTTCTTTATCCACAAACTTTACCAGACTATTTTAAAGAAACCTTGTATCAGACAAGTTTTATATTCTTCTCTGTGTTTAAATATAAAGATTAATATACTGGAAAGGTTCTAAAATTTTGTAACTTTGTGGAGTCATTCAAAAATTTAAATCTTCATCTTTCAGAACAGCTAGTAGATGCTCTAATAAGTAAGAAGGGTTCACTATCTTCCCATGTTGTCTGGTGGCGAGTAAGCGACGGAAGTAGGCACGTTGTGCCTTTTTTTTCCCTGTCCGTTCATTTGTCTCTGTTAATGAGATATAGGCCCCTCACTCCTTGAGTAGGTTGGTCGGGAACATTAACATGCATGAACGACAGCCAAACGTTCTACCAGACTTTTGCAAGTAAATCAAAATCAGAAACCCTAAAGTCGTCCACTTTAACATGTACAACTTTAATGGAGGTCTGCGACGACGCATCAAGAAGAGAAGCAATTAAGAAGATCCTGGAGAGAATCAATGAATATATGAAAAAGGGGGCACAGCCATAAGAAGACTTACAGAAAAGTTGACCATATACGAAAGTAATATTGAAGGAAGTAGAAAAGAAAAAATATCGGAAGAATCCAACGAGGAACACTTTCAAGTTAAAGTCAAGAAGTCAAGAAAAAGAAAAGAAAGGAAAGTAGACATAGCTAACAAAGGAATAACAGAAGATCCCATGCAAGCGATGGAGGAGGACCACACGAGAAATACAAGCGGGAACACTCAGCTCCAACACGCCAACACAGGTCGAAAGCCTACAGCAGAAGCAGGAAAAGGAAGCAAACAAACAAAACTAGCAGAAGCCCCAAACAAGAACACAGAAGACAGAAGAAAGCAGCCCATCTAGAAACGACCACCATCCATAGTTTTCCAAAACAGAGCTAATTACCTAAAGGTAAAAGCAGCTGCTAAAGCAATCAACATTATTTTCAGAGAAGCACAAAACGCAAAGGACGGTATTCGTGTCTTTACTAAAAGCAACGAAGAATTCAAAATGCTACTTAGAATCTTAGAGCAGACGAAGACAGCATGCCACTGCTTCCAACTTCAAGAATAAAGACAAACCAAAACTGTCATAAGAGGAATTCCTACCTCAATTCCGATTGATGAGGTAGAAGAAGACCTTATTATACAAGGATGCTAATTAAATACGGTTCAAAGAATGAAACGAAGAAAGAAAGAACAACCACTGATTCTGATAATCAGCAATTATGAAAAAGATGAACCGAAAATCTCCGGGATAAACCAAATCCTGCAGATCAGGGTCAGCAATGAAGAAAAGAGAAAACCGAAAGTGCTCGCACAATGCTATCGCAGCCAGGCTTTCAAACACGTGTCACAAAGGTGCTCAGCCCCATACAAATGCATGTTTATCGCGGGGACTCACCCAACATCCGAATGCGAATAGCCATCGGATTCCAGTACAAAATGCAGCAATTCATCCTGTGATCATCCGGCATGTGACAGAGCATTCTCTGAAAACCCATCCAACTCAATGAGCAGGACAAACGATCAGAGGAGACAACGGTCCAACGATTCAGCCCGAAAGGAAGGTAATTCTGAACGGTTACGGTATGCTGAATCTCCGCTACTCGGTCAACTCAACCTGCTGTATAAGCAAACCAGTCGAACACAGTGAAGCACAGGCTTTTAATATAGGATCCCTTTTGGTCCAGTGACACTTTGGGTGCGTTTAGTACCTTCGATGAGGCATACTGTATCGGACTGGGTGCTCGGGTGCGATTTCTGCAACGGTGCCTCAACTCGAGAGCTATTTTTTGCAATGGAGGATTTGAATTTGTGTCGATTACTTACTATCAGATCGGGTAACTTCAGTGGGAAATTGGGTTTAGGCGTTGATACTGAATGACAGATAGAATAAAGATATTGTACACTTAATATTTATAGTTAACTTTTCAATCAGAGTTAAATTCTGTAAATTCTTATTTTTGCGTACAATTGCTTATTTTCACTTATTTTGGCTTACCTTGATAACATTCAACTGAGATTTTTAATGGTTAAACTTAGTAACCTTTTTATTCGTTCTTAAAGTTTTTGTATGCTTTTAATCATTTGTGTAAAATTGTTTGCAAATTATTACATTTTTGCGTAGAGTTTGTTTATGCAGCATGTTTAGTTCAATTCAATTTATTTTTTTTATTTCCATAAAATAGCTCAATACCTATTAATAAAAATTGAGCCTTAATTTCTAAACCTAAGTTAATTTCCTAATTTTTTTATGATGGGGGCTACCGCCCACCCGGATGGGCCTTGGAGTTTGGTAGCCTTAAATCTAAACTTATATCTAAAGATGTCTTGGGGTCCTACTCCGGTAGTGTTTGTTGGATTCTCTATGGTCTTCAGTGTTGTCATCTGTTGCGCGTTAGGTTTTAGATGGTGTTGTTAATTAGTGTTTTGGTTGCGATTTTGATGATAATGGTTTTTTGTTTGTTGATTGAAGTCCTGGATGATTTCTTCTGTTTCAATTATATAGTGCTATGTAGGTACTGGTAGAAGTCCGTCACTGCGGTACTCGCACTATCACTAAGATTAGAGACGATTTAGAGTATTTGAGGGCACGGAAAAGTATCATTCTTTCACTTCACAGCGTGCTTATTAGATGGGAAGTTGGCTTTGGGTGTTTGTTGTTAGTTGATGTTTGGAGATTTGATGGTTTGATGGCTTCTTCGAAGTCGATGGTGAAGTTTTGGTTGAGGTTATTGGTGTAGGTCAAGATATGATTCGGCCTCTATTCGTAGTTTGTCGTGGTAGTTGTATTGTCAGTTGTTTGTTATGCTGTATCGATACATTATGAGTTGTTGTGTAAGAGATTTGTATTGTTTTAATTGGATTGATTGTACGATTGTATGATGTGTTTATGATGGTTTGTTTTGTGTGATTGGATTTTGCGTGTGTTCAAAATGCACGTGTTTGAGTGTGTTGAGTTGTTGATTGTAGAGCATCGATTTTTCCCGCAGGGCAGGGCCCATGCAGAATTCAGTTTTAAATTCTATGGATCTAAAAATCCAAGCGTGGAACATGTTTAGAGAAGGGCAGCTGCGTCATCGTGGGAAGAAGGTTTTGGCGATTTGGGAGGCTTTCTGTGTCGGTTTATTAAAGATGTCGGAGTCGTGCTTGTTTCCAAGGTAGTCGCCGGGTGTCTTGCTTAGTAGTTGGTCTCTGAGTTTGTGTAGTTACTGTCGTGTTAGGGCGCAATCGAAAACTAAATATTCGGGTGTTCCGATTGCTCCACAGTCGCAGTTTGGTGTCGGTCTGCCGTTGATTCTGTGTAGATAAGTCGGACAGGGTCCATGTCCTGTCAAAAAATATATATTGCATGTGGAAGGGCATAACCAACTGTTAAGCTGGCAACATATGACATTTAGCATAAAGTTGTAGGTTCTTCTACCTGTTGAGGCGTTGTCCCACTCATCTTGCCATATGGTTAGAATGAGGTTTGTAATATTTGATTTTGTTAGCGCTCTTTCACCCAGTATATAGTTCACTCTGCATTGGTCGCCTTTTTTGAGCCAGTACCTGGCTGTTGTTTTCTTGGACTGTGGATGTACTGGAACTATACCCAGAATTACCAACAAAGAGTCCAATGACGTAGTGCCAAAGGCCCGGTGTAAGTTTGAGTATTGCACCCTCTCTGAGTAGACAGCAGTTTCTTCTTAGAATGGCCGATATTTAATCTATGTATCCGGATACTAGCCGCGTACGTTATAATTGCCATTGGTACGTTAATAATATATAACCTTACACTCGGCAGAGGGATCTTAAAGTCTTTCTGGGCAATCCTGGCTATTTTTTGGAATTTACTCGTCGCTTTCTTGCATGTGTTGATGATGTGCGTCTTGAAGTTCTGTTTTTCATCTATAGTTACCCCTAGGAATTTGGTGCTCTTTGCTCTGGAGGGTATGTCTCGTTTTTTCTGGTGATATTTTTAGTTTGACCCCCAGGCACCCACCTTGAATCTTTTGTAATGTGGTGTTCATTTTAGCTTCTAGTGCTCTTCTAGATTCGGCTTCTAGGAGTATGATCACGTTGTCTGCATATGCTATTGTGTCTGAAATGTCTTCGTTATGTTCTAGTGTCAAGAACAGCTCGTAAAAGACAGTTTTTCAGAAAAGCGGCCCGCAAATCGAACCTTGCGGGTAGCCTTTGGTGATACGCTTACTTATGCGATTCTGGTTGTCGATGATTGTGAGGTATCTGTCTTGACAGTAGTTTTTAACCCTTTTGAGAAGGTCTCTGAGTATGTTGCGTTTTATCAAAGCACATATTAATGAGGGCAACCAGAGATTATCAAATGCGCCACTGATGTTAATGCAGACCAGGGCCGTATATCTTTTAGAACTTAACGAGATTGAATTGATCAGTTGGTTAATGGCGTCTTCAGCCGATTTGCCTGTTCGGAAGCCATATTTTCAATTACTTTGTAGGTCATCTGTCGTGTGTTGTGTAAGCCTGTCGTTGATTATTTTTTCATATAATTTTCCAAGTGTGTTCAGAAGGCAAATTGGTCGGTACGCCTTCGTATTTTGGGGATCTTTGGCTTGTTCCTTTTTTATTACTCTAATATTGCCCATTTTCCACAGGTTTGGGAATTGTATAGAGCCTCAAGGATTGGGGTTAGTGGTTCTTTAAGGGCTTTAATTATCTCGTTTTTTATTTGGTCTTGTGCAAGTACTTTTTTATTTTTTAGTGAGAAGATTGCGTCTGTGATTTCAGAGGTCATGATTGGACGTGAAATGTTTTGGTTTAGGAGTGTCGAGTATGTGCGTTGTCTAAGTATTTGTTGTGTAGGTGTGTCTGTTGTCGGATCGTCATCTGATAGTAGGATGTTTGGTAAGAAGCATGTGGTGTCGTCCCAAGTGGTTGTGAAAGTTCCATCCCCTTTACGTAACGTTTGCATGTCAGTATTGGTGTTAAGTTTATCTGCCGCCAATTTGTACGGCGGTCCCCACGGATTTCTTTGCAACTCCTTCCCTGCAAACTTTATCCAGCTGTTCACCTTAGCATAATAGATTTCATTAGCGTACTGTCCTTTGCAGTTTCTGTAAACAGATAGAGTGTGTCTTCGCAGATCAGGAGTTATAGCGTTTTGGTACGCTCTTCTGGCGCGTCGTAGGTTTTGCCTTAAGTTAGGTAGGTGTTGGTTCCGAAATATCGTTTTCGTTGTTGTTTTGGGGTAATGTTGGGGTATGGCAACTTTAATGGTGTTATATATAGTTTTTGTAAGCAATTCGGTACACTCATATACGTTTTCGTTGAATTTTATTCTCATGGGCGGTATAAAAGAGTTTTGAAGGGTTATCCAGTTTACTTTGTTGTAGTTATAGGTTTTATTGGTGTTTGTGATAGTTCTGGGTAGGTTTTGTGTAGTTATGTAGAAAGTAATGACGTTATGGTCGCTGGTTCTTAGATTGGCCGTGACCTTCCCATCTGTGATTGAGTCGTATGTCAGTAGGGTACATAGAGTCACATCTATGTTTGTCTGTGCGTTGTTAGGTCCGTGATATGTTGGGGAGTTGTTGGGTTTGTTGAGAATTTCTAGTTGATGTTTTTGTATGAAGTTTAGTAGTTTACGTCCTTTATTGTTGGTGGTGTTACTGTGCCACATATGCGATTTTCCGTTAGCGTCCATGGCGTATATAACAAGCCTGTTTGTGTATGTGTCCGCGATCTTACGGATTCTCCTGAGATGTTTGTCTTACTAATCCGAAAACTGAAAGTTGCAGCTTACCAGCATATAGCCTCCTGATGGTGTGGCAATCTCAACACAGACACAGCGGGAATCACTGAGATGTCCCACCACGGTTGTGGTAATGTTCCTATTTAAGACTATGATGGCAGCCATGGAAGAAATTCCCTTGGTTATCTTTAGGCTATTCACTGGCATCTCCGGAATTTTGTTGTCGGTAGTAGTATACGGTTGTTGCAGGAGTATAATGTCTATCTCAGCTTCTTCCGTAAGTCTACGAAGTTCATGTATTACAGTCGCGCTCCTGTGACAGTTTAGTTGTAAAAGTTTCGTCATTTGTTAGAAGTGTCTAGTCAGTATATGGCTGTTTGATCAGTTTTTGGTGGGGTCAAAGGTTACACGTCCGTATGTTGTTACAAAGTCATTGTATAAAGATTGCAAATCCAGTTTCTTCCATCTTCTTTTGAATATTTTCCGCAAAAGATCTTTAAGTAAATTCGCTTTTGTAGGTAAGTTTAAGCATCTCAGATGTATTGTGTCCACAGCTTCCGGAATTGGAAAAGCAATCTTGTGTCCGTTTTTTGTGTAAGTTCCGTACAATATGTCGTAAAGAAATATTTAAAGTCGTGTGTTCTTCCAGTCTGCTAAGTTGCACATCTAATTCTATTTTTAAATACATTTTTGTTGGGTCTAAAGTTTGTATTGTAATTTGGGTATTGTCTGTCTCTGGTTTTATGTCGTTAGATACTGGATTTTCGGGTCCTCGTAAGTTTTTGTAAGTTCTTTTGATCGTGACTTGTAATTAGGTGTTAAGTATGTCAGTTTCTGTTGTTGTGGTTTGTTGTGTCCGTCTGTGTACTTTGTTCAGTATTATTTAGTTATAGGTTTTTAAGTCTGTAGGTAAGGGCCCTTAGACTGTCCCTTACCTTTCTGGAGGGCGGTTTAGATTATCGTTTTTTATCTGTGTTTATGTCCGTAGGTTCGTTGTCCATAGTCCGTGTAGTGTTTGTGTTAGCATTTGTAATGCAAGTTCAAGCCCGAGTTTACTATGCAAGGTCGTTGTTATGTATGCGTTTGCGTTTATGGATTTATTGTCCATAGTCCGTTTTCTGTATCAGTCGGTTCAGCAAAAATTTGTATATCGCACATTCTTTATATGATTTCACCGCGCACTTTTTGTTACGTAAAATGCACGGTATGCATGATTGAGGAACCTCTTTTCTAGAAAAATGTTCCCGTTTATGGTTTCCGTCACCGCAGTGTCCGCATTTTTCTTTTTCTGCTTTGCAGAATTTTTGAACGTGGCCTAGATCTCGGTATTTGATACATTGAGGCACTAATATAAAATCTTTTAGATTTAGGACTCTGAATCCCACATAAATTCTGCCTGTGTATAAGATGATTTTTATTATGTTTGATTTTACTTCCACTACTTGGTGGTAAGTGGATTTGCCTCATGGGCCTGTTTTAAATCTGGGTTTGGAAAAGGAGTCGAACTCCTCCCGTGTTATTCCTACGTTTTCCTCGAAATTTTGGAGATATATTTGATTTTTATCTCCTCGTCAGGCTTGCCTGTTGGAACATCATAAATAACAACCAACGGGCTTTTCTTCTGAGGTAGTTCGCATCTCAGTTCTCTTTCTAGGTCTTTGTGTTTTATAATCTTATTAGCATCTTCTGGGGTTGAAGTCTCTACAATCATCATGTTATTTGCGGTTCTAATGGTATTTATTTTGATTTTATCTTGTATCGGGTTGAGTTTTCGTGTGAATATATCCATGATTTTTGTACTGCCCGTTCCGGATTTTGCCTGGATAAATACAGTTTGTTTTAGGTCGTTGTTGTATTGGTGTGGGTGTTGGGGTTGTTGAGGGTGTTTTGGCGATTTGTGAATAGGTTTGTTGGAGTGTCCGGTGTGTTTTTGTGGTTTGTAGGGTTTTTATTTCAGTTTTTAGTTGCTGTATTTGTTTAAGAAGTTGTTTGTTTTCCCCTATTAATTGTGACTGAAAAATTTCCCACGTACTAAATTTATCCCTGAGTGTTTTTCGGCTGATTTTTGTAATTTTGTGGTTGGGGTCTAAGTCGTTTTCTATAAAATTGGCAATATCGTTATGGGAGTCGAGTAAGTCATGTTGTGGGTATGATGCGATCATGTCTAAAGTTAACAGAGGTCTTACCTGCGGTTCTTCTGCCTTACGTTTTTTATTAAGATCTACCATACAAGCAATGCTTCCGGATCTCTCCCTTGTTGATGATGATGTGGCGGGTGGATACCCTGGACTGGGGTGGTCCCCCACCATGGTGTTATTTGCATCCTTATTGGACGGGTTTATTTTCCTACTTTACTAAAATAAAAACTAAAATTAATTTAATTTTATGGTTTTGGAAGTAATCACTGCACTTTGAACTACTTATAAAATTACTTAAGTTCACATCGTGAATATTAATACTAAATAAGCAATACTTAACGTTGTTTACGAAAATTCACTTTAATTTTGAAAATATTTTATCAAATAAAATTTAATAAAATATGACATTGTAATCGGTCGCTTTAAGAAAGGCGTCCGTTCCGCTCAGCTGTTCCGTAGCGACATATATCATTTAATTTTTCTGTGGTTGATTGGTGTTCTTTATATAAGTTGTTTTATGGTATTGACCTAGAGTTCATATTTCAAAAATGCAACATTTTTGGTGTTTTCGTGATTTTCATCTTTATCTTGAAAGTTGCTACTTTAGTTACTTGAAATATTTACCTTTCTTGTTTAATTAAGTTCAATTATTAAGACTGAATTTGTTTTTAGGCATTTATTTAAATCAAACAAATTGACAAGTTAATATTTCTTTAAATCTACATTTTTTACCTATTTTTAAATTCAAACCTGTGCTAAATATTTAGTTCTATTTATATGCAAGAATTCGTGTTAAAAGTTGAATTATTCGACTTTTGGTTTGTCCTGTGTACTTCTAGATAGCAGTTTTAATGCAACTTAATTCTAGCTTGAAGCGTGGGAGCCCTAGTGTTAACTTTGCAAAATGATTAGCAGCGTGCGTTGTTTAGCTGTCTAAATTTGTTATTAAAAATGCAATAATTGTAGTATGTCACGTATTGTAGTGTAGTGTTTTAGGCTAAACACAAGCGTGTGTGTGGTTTGTGTTCTAGTGTTTTAGATCATGAAGGCCGGATTTACTATTTCACCCCAGGTAGTGCGTATTTGTTTTTAACTATTCCGCTACGGTTTTAAAGAATTATTTCACACGGAGACTTCTCTAAAGTTCTATTATTACATTTTTGAGGAGCATTTGTTTGTGAAGCATATTATCGAACTTATAAGCCGTAGCTTAAGTTCTTTCGTTGCAGGCTCTTAGAAAACGGTGGACGTCGATTTCAAAGGCCACCATTTGGAGGATACTACATATATATCTATTGTACCCATACCACCGTCAACGGGTACAGGACATTTTGCAGAATGATTTCGCACGAAGAGTGGATGTTTGTCGGTGAATGCAAGGTAAAACGGCAGAATATCGTTTGTTTTAACACTGATCTTCTTTATACATGAAGCTCATTTATCGCGAGATGACATCACAAATTTCCATAATACTTACGTTTGGGCATATAAAAATCCATATTCAATAACAGAAGCTAATCATCATCATCAATTTTCTTTAAACGTATCGACTGGAATTATTGGATATCACTTGATTGGACCATACCTTTTACTAAACAGACTCAATGCAGAAGCTTACCGTTATTTTCTCGACGAAGAGTTGCCATAACCTTTCAAAGATATCCGGTTGAATTTGCGGACTCAGATGCACTTTTTGAATGATGGCGCTCCAGCATATTTCAGTTTAGTAGCTGGTCAGTATTTGAACCCTGTGCATCCGAATCGATCGATAGGTTAAGCAGACCCACAACCCTGGGCCCCTAGGTCACCACATTTAAATCAAATAGGTTTCTTTCTATGGGGAGACCTAAAATATTTAGTTTACCCAACGCAGGTTGACAATATTGATGAATTAAGAAATTGCATAGTTGCATCTTGTGAAATAATCAGCAACTTTCCTTAATTTTTGAACTGAGCGTCAATCAAGGATAAAAGCACGTGTGACAGTTGACGGTGGTCACTGCAAACAGTGACTATGAGTTGTTTTCATTTCAAGTTATTATTTTTCTAAAAAACATTTAATTTCTTATTAAATAACCTTATTGAATACCCCTTAAAAACTACGCATACCCAAATACATGTTCGTAAGAACTTTTCTTCTTATTTTTCTGTCAGGTAAATTTTTTCCCCCATAATATGAATCACCCAGTATATATAGCCTATGTAAAAAGTCCCACATAAATTTATTTAAAACTAACTCACATGTTTTTGTAAAAAGTCCACAGGAACGACCATTCTTATATTTACGTAGAAACGTTTTAAGTAAAATTTGGGAATGAATGTGAATCCCCTAATGTTTTCCAAAGCAGTTTATTTATACAGTTTCGAATGTTATTATCTTTATTCGGCGAGTACGTGCTCCTGTTTTTTTCCTCGTCTTATAGAATTATCTAGTATTGGTAGCGTTTTATATTTTATCTTAGTGCATAAGATACAAAGTAATATATACTCGAAGTTGTTTCGAATTGCGCAACTTTGTGTAATATTTAACAATTTTACTACCGTATGTAAATTATTTATTTCTAATACTCACCGGAGTCTTTGCTTTACTTATTCTAAATTATAAGCGAATCAAGATTTGTTCCTATAATCATTTTAAAAGTAACAATTGCGTAACATTCCTTAATGCTTATCAACTTAATCATTGCATTAAAAATTATTGGTTCATTTATTCTAAAGTTTTCATTAAATAAATGCACCAAATGTTGCTTTTAGGAACGTCCAAAATTAATAATTACACCATACCACATTTCTTTCCCACTTACTGTATTTTAGTCTTCAAAAATGTCTCTTCAAATGTTTTAATTGATAATAGTTAACTACTGTTTCCGGAATTATCACTTATTAACGAAAAGAAACGCTTGGAATTGTATCAGTTCTGTATACGTGTGCTTCCTTTTCACATTATTATTACGTTTGCATTATATGTTGCATAATTAAATAACTAGAAGGAGAGGAATATACAACCAACGAACTAATCGAGGTAAAAACTAGCGAACATATCCTGGGTCGACTATAATACAAACTTCTGAGGCATGCACCAACAACGCAATAATATGTAACCATTTTTAACAAACCTCTTGCAGCAACTGGTATTGCCATGCCTTCATGTCCTATTATTTAAATTAAAATAAATGTATTACAACTATCATTATGTGAAAATGGAGATATATTGAAGCCTATTATTGAAATGCCTATATGTGACAAGCGTAGCGAAGCAAAGGATATGAGGCAGCTGAGATCTGCAAAATTCTACTCTGTCCGAATGTCGTTAATTCTTCCATACCTCTTGCTGTCAAAACGCATTCTAAATATTAAAGGCAAATGTCAAGTTATTAAAATAATTACATTATTACCTAGCTGTATTGAAAATAATTGACAACAGGATAGCAAAAGTAGTAGCGTTAATAAAACCTTCTGTTTAAGTTTACTAAAGGACATACTATTTTTTTAGGCAACGTTTCTGTCTAGCAGTAATTTTCTAGTGTATTATATACAGGGTGTCCGCGATATAAAGTACATCACATCAACAGCAGTAACATCTTAATATGCGCGACAAAAGTGCCTACAAACTATGTGTCTTAATTACATAGCTTTCGAAATATTTGCAAATAAGTTTTCAAATAGTTTGCTTTTGACTCATTGATGGTATTATTTCTATTGCGTCAGGATTAACAGCAAGAATTAATAGGTGATATTAAAAGATGAGAGAATATATTATTAATAATAGTTGTTTTTTGTAAGGCGAAAAGTAATTTGAAAATCAGGTATTTTCGTACGTTTCATGTTACAAACCCTTCTTCGGCGAACGTGATTTTTTTTACAACAATATTAATTAATTACGAAACATAGTTTGCTAGAATTATTTTGTTTTAAAATCTATAACAATACATGGTATAGTATAGTAGTATTGCTTAGAATAATTGTACTTACATCAAAAAATATAGAAAAAACCAGACAAGAACATTTTATAAAGATATTTTTACTTTCTCTTACCTATATGAAATATAGTATAGAGAAAGTATTATTTTCGTCCAAAATGTTAGTGGAAATACATGTTTTGATGCCCCCTGAGTCCGAAAAACATGTTTTTAAGAATTGGTTTGCATGTGTATGTATGTGTGTGCATGTTTGCGCGCGCGCGCGCGTGTGTGTGTGTCTGTGTATGCGTATGTGTTTGTGTACGTGTGAACAAAATATCTCGAAAACGAAAAACTGTAGATGAACAAAATCTTATATTTGAGTTTACATCCGCCCTGGTACGCGACTGCAACAATTTCGCTAAAATCCAATAACCAGAAGAGGCACTTTACTCTTGTCATTTTTTAGTTTTTCGCGATTTTCTCTGAATCGACTATAATGATTTTTTTAAATTTATTACATTTCTGAGAGATTTAATGCCCTTTTATATAATTAAAACAATTTCTCAAAAAAAATGTCCGTAAAACGAGTCACGGGAAGTACCATTAACTATGACTAAAATAACTATGAAACTGATAGTCCTAAATAAATGAAAATTTGCATATGAGATCCTAACTACATTTCTATGCTAACTCAAGAATTTTTTTAAAATCCTATAACCGGAAGTTATAGGAGAAGTTATATATTTCTGTTATTTTTAGATATTTCCCGAATTTTCGATGTTACGCGATTTCCTCAAAATTGGCTTTAACAATTTTTTTAAAACTTATTTTATTTCTTACACAGTTAATGAACTTTCATATAGTTTAGGAGATTTCTCAGAAACTTCACCGTAAATTGAGTAACCGCAACTACATACACCGTTAAACTAAAATAAAATAACTATGAAACTAAAAGTCCTTACTGAATGAAAATTTATATTTGTGGCCGTAACTACATTGGTATTCCAAATGAAGAATTTGGTTAAAATCGAATAACTTAAAGTTCCACTTCATTTCTGCATTTTTAGATATTTTCCGAATTTTCGCTTTTCGCGATGTTATTGAAATCGGCTATAACGATTTTTTTAACACTTAGTAAATTTCTTGGTTACTTCATTCCGTTTTACATGAATCAAGCTCTACCTCTAATAAATTTTCGAAAGTCGAGTAACCGGAAGTACTTGGTGTATTAATTGCGAACAACATAT
>JAHWXV010234252.1:0-12753 GCA_024586415.1 Phrixothrix hirtus | reverse complement strand
CATTTACGAAAATAAATAGTACTTTGTTAAATTTAATAATAGTGTAAAGAATGATCCATTACAGCAAGTAAATTATTTATACGTAATTTTTACTAAAAAGGGAACAAGCCACATTAAAGATCATTTACCTGCTTCTCAGAAGAATTACTGGTTTTATTATCACTAGTTGAGTTAACATCATCTCTATCTTCAAAATATCATCACATTCACTACTGTTTTCACTGAAAATAATTTTCGTTTAACCTTATTGCAATTACTGATCACCATGTTGAATTTCTGTGACTTGTTACGTTTTGTATTTAGTGAAAACGACATATTGTGATTATAATGCCATCTATCCTTAAATAGTTAAAATAATTTTACAGTGGCATGTTACCATTTTCTTATAGCGACTCTTCAAATGCCCTAACTGAAAAAGAGTCAGATAATGATTTAGAGGAAAATTTAGAGCAACCATCAACATCACCATCACAAAATTCTGACTTCTCGTTTCAAAAAGTGAGTCGAAAATTACATCTAATTCGTTAACGTAAATTAAGTGATGTCATAAGGAATTTCTATTTATTGAAGACCAATGCAAAGATTTTGGCATCTCTCCTACAACGATAGAATTTATTGCAATCAGGTGTTAATGTGACTACTTACCGAAGTCGCCAGAAAAGCTTGACTTATTTTTTTACAATGGAAAATGACATCGCGATATCTAACAACATTCAGAGGTTAACCAGTACATTAAGTGCCGACCATAATTCCCAACACTGGAGGCATTTTATAGATTCCTCAAAATTAAAGCTCAAATCTGTTTTATTTGACAATGGGAAACAGTCACCATCCATGCAAGTTGGACTGCTGTTCATACAAAGGAAACCTACGACAACATAACTTTACTGCTCGAGTCTACAGAATATGAAAAGCGTAAATAATAAATCTGTGGAAATTTACTTGGTAGCAGCAATACGGAGTAATACCACGTATTGCTGTTTTCTCTATCAGCGGGAGAGTAGAGCCCAATCTGAACACTATAATGGGAAATATGGATACTAGGAGACTCTCTAATACCGTCCAGCAGAGAAAAGTATTTTAAATCAACATTAGTTTATTCACCAAAAGTAGTACTACCTTCTCTCCACATAGAACACCTGTACAGACTATAAACGAAACTATAAATGCTTCTACTTATTTGAAACTAAACTTTCCTGGGACAAGTGATGTTGGCCCCCAAATTACGAAACCTTTTAAGGACCCACATTTTGATGAAATCCCGGAAGGAGATAAAATGTTGTATAGAATTCCTTTAAAACATTATTGTTAAATTTTTAGCGAGATAAAAAGGTAAAAAAACTATAAGAAACTTGCAGAAAATTTAGTTAATTACTACTAAAAGCTAGGATGTAATATGGCCCTTAAAATTTGTCTTTTACACTCACTGCTAAATTTCAGTCCAGAATCATGGAAAACAGTATTATTAAAATTGGGTGTAAGAAGTATTGGCAGACTAATGCTGGACCGATATAAAGGAGGCAACAAAAATGAGCTTAAGAAGACACTAAAAGACCTAAGAATTGAGTAGTTTTGATTTTTGTTATTTGTATTATAATTTTGTATTCCCTAAAATATGTATTTAAAGAGTACAAAAATTTTATACCGTATATAGGCAATTGACGTTCATTTGTATTGTAAGTTGCCTATATGCTATCAAATTATGTTAATGCTTGTTTAGGCAATTCTTTCTTGAAAAATCATTTTAAAAAGAATTTTTGTGGCTATTTAAAATTACATAAACAATACTTCCAAGCGACAACTTTATTTGATCAGTAAAAAGCCTTTTATTGGAAAAACGTTCAATTTCTTGTTGTACCGCTACTGCTACAGTTTCAACAATTGTACGTCTCGTACGATTTTTCATGGTCCTGTGCTAAACTTAATTTCTAGACAATCATGCTATTCGGAAATACGTGTATATATTCTCCTAATAAATTTTCTACGCGTTTATGGATTTTTTATTTAATTCATCTCGACTCTTAAATGTATCTATTTTTAATAAATTGAAAATATTACGTTTCACTAAGTGTAAATTTAAATTTGATGAAATAATAGAATTTGGGTTTTAATATATCTACAGCTTCAGCTAAAATAGGTGTTTAAAGAATCGCTCAGCCTAGACTCGAACTCTATGTCTACAAGCATGTATTCTAGTGTATTTCTAATTACGCTCGCGAGCGTATGTATCCTATATCAAATTTTAGCACGTTCAATACTTTATCAAAGTAAAATATATTACAACTTCCTTTATACGTGCACTTATGATTACAAATTATTAAGTTTTTTACAGCTTACCAGAACCATATCTATCAGCTGCCTCATTTATTAATATTAATTATGAAAATTAATTGCAGTATTCTGTAATATTCAGATCATAAATTAGAATGCATAAGGAAATGTTTATAAATGCGTCCGTATATATAAATTAATGCTTGTTAAGAGGATTAATATAACAATTCTATAATTGGCGCATTATTTCCAAACCAACGTCTTTTGAAATTCTATAATAAATGATACTAAATTATTTGCGATTTAAAACAATCTTTGCAAATAACGAGAATTTTAGAGTAATATTTATATAAAATGACACGTTTTCTATTATAATAGACATGCAGATGTGTGAATGAAGCGCTAGTTCTATATGAATTATTAAATGGTAGCGCTTGATGAAAACAGATTATTCATTTCCTTTTAGAGGATTTTTGTTTTTGAAAAATAAAACTAGGGACAAAGATAAAAAGAACAAATAGATGTTTCAGTTATAAATAATTTGTAGAATTGAATTCTTATTATTTAAATTATTTAAATAAGAAATAGTGTTGCTTATAATTAAGATAAAATATTCTGTAAGGCCTGTTGATAAAACGTCTATTTGGTCTCTAATTTAACCTCAAATTGAACATGAAAATGAAGTTTATCTAAGTCATATTTTAATTTATAACTGCTAGTTTACATGCCTACATTAGCAGTTTGATAAATTTCAGATGCCTAGTTTGCACAATAGCATATCTTACGATAAAATTTGAAATAATTTTGTTGTCACTAAAATTCAATAGATAGATGCGTAAATGCAATAAGCTATAATATATAAACAACTGACAATTTATGACATTGCGAAAGTAGCTCATAAACGCTTTACTAAAACTTCACATTTTTGGAAATATTAGCAAGAGGTTTTCAGTCCAAACCTGTATTTTACTTTTGTCAACCATAACAAAATAATTAAGTTGGATACTAACGTCTATGTTACAAATCCCATTTAGTAATTAGTTAGTTTACCACTGACAATTCCAGTTTAGAGTTTTTGTTTTCTAAAATGTAACAATTTTAGTTAAAAAAATTTTAAATGATATGTTCTATTTTTACGATAGTTGTTATAATAAAATGCCCAAAAAGGACACTTTTTAATTATGTTCAATGAAAAACTAACTAATTTTTACTCAAATGGGACCTTTTATAAGGATATCTTTCAACGGATTCTCGTTATATTTGATTTGTTCAGAATCCAGCATTTCTGTATTTATATCAGTAAACAGAAGCTCGCGTGTAATAGTAATTAAACAAAAACAGTTCCACAAGGTTCTGTTTTGGGGCCATTACTATTCATGCTATACATGATCTATTTAATAGCGCACCTTTCGCAGAATGTTTATCTCCAATCAGGAGCAGAAATGTTGATGAACTATATTATAAATCAACTCGTTCAATAACATAAATTCAAAAACTGACCATTGACAACAACTTTAAACCTAACAACAGAAGTCGCGAAATTCAGGTTTGGTAGAAGGCATATAGATTGCATAGATCGTTCACAATTCCTTGAATCATTTATTAATGAAGAAATTAATTGAATACAATATATACAAAAAAATCATCGGAAATTAATACTAACCATCCATGCTATACATAGACATAACAAAATACATACGCAACAAATAATAACTATGTTCTACTTTATAAATTTTGATTCTAATTTGAGGATATGCATCTGATTTCTATAGCGTATTTTACTTTAAAAGAAAACCATCCGAATATAACGCCATCTGGAAAATATAAGCAGCTGCAGACTATATTTTTAGGATTAAATCGCTATCACCAGATGTCTATAGACTCACAACACAAAATTCTTAATTTTTTGACTAAAATATCATTTACAAAACAAAAGGCAAAGACAATTATAAGATTCTATATAATAGACTGACGGGAATACAAAGGCGTAGAGACTACAAGTACCGGGAGCCGGAATTATACAATGAAATTCCAAAAACGTGATCCCAGAAGCAAATTTCTAAAAAGTACTAAATATTTTTGAATAAGGAGTTTTTATACCTGACCTGCTATCTTAATTAATATGCTTTAATTGAAGTATGTGTGGAATTGTGAGTTACTGGAACATCAAAATATTTAACACTTAGTTAGAGATTAACAGGTAGAAATTTACCTGTCCTTCAAAGAGAATCACAGTGACCTCAAGTTTATTTATTTTGCTAAAAAGGAATCCATTGAACACGTTAATTGTAGACCAAACCAGAAATTAGATTAAACTGTGTAAACTATAAATAATTTATTTGGATAAATTGCATGTGATTAAATTAATTTCTATTGTTATTATTTTATTTTGAAGTGAAAACCTTACGCTCTTTAAAGAATTATTAAGTTAGTTAACTAACTCAAGCAAAATATATAGTTATTAGGATATTATCAGCAATTCTCATGTTATGAAGATTATCAAAGCGATTTTACTATTTTATAAAGAAAACAGTACACTATAAGGAAAGCTAAAATAAATACCATTTGAGATCGCAACTTAAATACCGAGCCACTTTAAGAATTGCGACTTAAGTTAGCAGAACCATCTATGGGTTTAAAATAGGAGCAGTTTATATATAAATATTCAATGCTTTTTCCTATTCTAAGTGAAAAGCCATAAAACTGTCATTAATATAAGAACAAGTGAACAGTTGCAGGGCTTCTCACCACAAAATTTGCATAACCTAACAAAGTAGGCAAACAAATGCCAGCCTGTACTTGCATTCAACCTATCGCAGCTACTCGTATACGATTGGTTTTGCCCTTTGGGGCCTATCAGTACAAGGTTGCTGAACACGTTAAATGAAAATACAAGTTTTTTGTAAACATTTTCAAGTGTGGATGTATTGCGATTTTGACAAGCATAGCCATCTATATGTTTAAAACAGGAGTAATATACATAGAAAAATTCGAAGTTTTCTCCCACTATAAGTAAAAAGCTATCATTAAAGTAAAAATAGGTGGACAGTTGCAGAACCTCTCATCACAATATTTACATAGCCTAACAAGGTAGGTAAATAAGCAAAAGCTTGAATTTTTATTATACGTGTTGTACCCGCACCTACACTACGGGTACCTCCATTTACAGCTCATGAGTGGATTTTTCAATTCTGATAGGAGAAAACTTCCAATTTTCATATGGAAGTTATTCCTAAAATGTGTCAAAAAATCTACAGAACGTGAATTTTTACTTACAAAGCTACTATAGAGACCTTTAAGGTCGCCTACAAGCACTTCGGTTTTTTCTTCCTGCGAGCTCTAAATTTATGGTTAGGCTAATTGTTTTCATTTTTCACATGAAACCACTTGTGCAAGCTATTTTCCTAGTTGAAGATACGATGAGGAACTTTTTAACACTGTTAAGCTATATTAGAACCTTTGCACAAAGACGCTCCTAGAAAAAACTTGGATGTCGGGTAACTATTCATTCCTCACTATAATAGCGCTTCTTTCGACAGTTTTCCTATATTTTTGTAATTTCTGTCCAATAATTATGATAAACCCTTACTCAGCGCATTTGTCATACTTGGTACCGCGCCGAGAACTATTTTAATGTATCCGGAAATTGAGGCAGTAACTACAACGCTATTAAAATCATTTACGAAGGAAAACCTTTAATGCGATTTTGAAAAATAAGGAAAATAAAAATGTAGGCGTAATGTACAGTGTAAAGACTGATGGACGGGGAATAATGTTCTTTATTCGAATACACCGCACTTCTTGCACACTCCTCGTATATTTGACTTTTCCATGATATATCCCACTACCCCGCTAACTGTAAAGTACACATCTTAATTTATTGGGAATGAAAATAATTTGTAAATTAAAAATTTAATTTAATTCTAAATATTCGGTATTGGGTCAATAAGTGTATCAAAATGTACCATGATGTACTATAGGGTACTGACGTGTGAAATAAGAATATTTATAGTAGAATTGTCAAATTATAATGTAGATTAATTTTAAACTATAAGCCTTATTTTATCTGGTTGTATGTTATGTTTACAAAGAATAATTGATAATATATTTGTAATCGAATGCTTCACGGTTTCAGTTTTATAGATTTCATAGATAGGTATTTTTGCTTCTACCTTATAATCAAAAGTAAATATTTATTATTAATTAAACTTTACGTATATAGGAAACATGAAAAGGATGAAATATGTAAAGTGGAGAAAAATAAAGATACAAAACGAAGAAATTGACTTATGGTAATAAAAAAGCCATTAAGTTATACGCTATAAAGGAAATTGCTTAACATAATTTATATTGGATATTCACCTTATAGCTACCGCACTGCACTCTGAGAACAAACTAATGAACTGTGAAATTCCATAAACTACCTTTGCTATAATAAATCAAGCCGTTAATATTAGGCTTTAACTTGCCGTCATCTTCTATATATGTTATTGTTTTAGGTACTTGATTGTAATTGAAATAAACTGCTCCATAAACGTCGCCTTTTACGTAAATTGAGGTAATATTGTACACCTAACTGATCTTTACAATAATCCTCTTTAAAATTTAGCTCAACTTATAATACATCGCGACTGTTAATAAAAATTTAAGACTTCGTCTAATGCTTTGTCGGTAGCTGCCATATTTGATTATAAGGGACAATTTAATATGTACTGACAAAGCAAATGGAGAGGCCCTTAAAGTACGTGCAGACTTGACAAGATTTGTATGATAAGATGCTTTTGATTTACGATTAACCAAGATGGTTTATATCCAACGATTTAATCTTAACAAAGCAATTATAGTACGAACAGAATTATACAATTGGGATTTCTGATTTGTTCGGGTTACCGGAAGATCTGACTTACTATAACTCATAAATTGGTAATATATAATAATTATAATTAAATACAAATGTTTAATAAATTACTGTTACTTTAGACTAATTAAGATGTGGAGAATGAGTGTTTTTAGTAACCGAAAATGTGGTTCTAAAGGTATTCAAATTGATGTAAAACTACACACCAGACCCTAATGTTACCGCATCATTCAAGTGTGGTTGACAGCCAAAATTGCTGCTGCTATAAGTATCGTATAATTGCAAGAAATAAATAACAAATTACTCAGAACTTCCCAGCTCTTCGTATAAGTTAATTCAGGGATCTACACATTTATTTGTAATTCAATAGAACAAGGTATTTTTAATTTGACAATTAATCTGAGATGATTTAGTAAGATAAAATTACTTAGAATGAAATTACAGGACAAGATAATGTTAAAATGTCTATGTAAAAAGGATTATGAACGATGAAATACATATTGAAGCAAGTTGCTAATCATCGTTTAGCTATCTATTCACAAATTAGATTTAACTATAATATACACATCCTATTCTTAATTTAACTATAGCGCTATTTATTTTCGTTATAAAAGTGCTCAAATATTAATTTTCAAAACTTACTAACTAGCCTAACCTGCGAGACATATTCATAAGAAAAATTAAAATCTTAAAAGCACTGCAGAAAGTTTGAAATCGTGATGTGACTAATAATGACATTTTCCATTATATAACTCATTAGCATGTTGTTAATTTTGTAATAATTAAATAGTACAATAATAAAAATTTTTATATAAATTAGGTAAAATAAAATAGAGCAAGTCGTTCAACAGAATTTTGTTTATTTATATTAGGTATACAAAGCGAACGTTTTCGTTTATTTCATCTATACATAATTTAAAATATACTTTATTTTATAAGATTCTGCAAATTACAATGAATGAGAACTAATATTTTTTGGAATATGGTTTTCAAAATATTCTCCATTATGATCTATAAACGTTTACATTCTTTCGAACCAATTGTCAAAGCATTTGGGCCATTCTGTTTGAGACATCTCTAAAAATGGTTTTTGAACGCTAGGCCGCTTCTTTTTCCGGCGAAAACCGCTATCCACGCAATTGATTCCCGACATTTAGGAACAAAAAGAATTCATTGGGCGCTATATCAGGACTGTACTGCGGACGACGCATTAATTTAATTTTTTGAGTATTCAAATAGTCGGTTGTTAGACGAGTTGTGTGAAAGTTCGCATTGTCGTGATGCATAATAATCCTACGGCGCTTGTTTGTTTTCTTTATTTCCCTATAGACTTTCGGCAAACTAATGGTGGTCTACCATTGATAAGTAACCGTTTTACGTTCCTATAAAGGCATCGTTGCCACATAACCGAAAAAACAGCCGACCATTTGTTTCGAAGTGCATCGAGCGCGAACAACTTTTGTTGAATTTGGTTCACCCCATACAGTCGACTGCTGCTTACTTTCCGGCTCATATACATACATCCGTGATTTGACACCTGTTACAATATTATATACGTCTTTTGAAGCACCGCCATTGTATTTCGTAAGCATTTTCTTGCACCGGCATTATATTGGATCCAACGAGAACAAACCTTGTTCGCGGCCAAATGTTCATGCAATATTTTATATATACTGGTCAAATTAATAATATGGTTGCTTTAATCTCATAGTAGGTCAGATAATGCTCTTGAATTATCAATTTTTGCACAGCATCAATGTTTTTTGGCACAAGAACTAATTTTAGACGACTTTCACGACTTTTTCGATTAGTGAACGCCGGCCATGATTAAACTCGCTATGCCAGCGTTTCACAGTGGCAAAGGATGGGGATTCATTACTAAAAGTGCATTTTAAATGTTATACGGCGTCTTAAACACGCAGTGTTACTAACGCTCACAATATAAATAGTACCCCTCATATGCAAACAATCTATAAAGCAACAAAAACATTGTCCCGTTACGAGAAGGTTGCCATAGGTTAATTTATCGTTAAAATATGATTTGTTCAGTAGTGCCCTACATAATCTAAAATGTACAAATATATAATACACACCAAACGGAATCTTTTTACAGGATGCGCGAAATAAAATTTTTAAATTATTGCAATGTTCTAGTGATACGCGCTATAATGGAAAAACTAGCTGAAGAAACTTTTATGACACAATGTTAGTAAAAACGATCTTTTATACAGAATGCTAACAGTTAGCTGTTTCACATGTAACAGGCGAAAGAAGGTATCAATACTGACAAAAAAAAATTGTTATTCAACATGGCTCAAGATAATTAATAAATTTCGGAGCATATTTAGCTTATAATTCTATAATTGCTTAATATTTTACTATCAAGTTGAATAAAAAAAATTATTATAGCCCTTTTGTAAGTGTAATAATGTAATGAATATTTAATATGCTTTTGTTTAAAATAATTAATTAATTTAACGTGGAACGTTGCAGAGAAGATGAAATGAGGGTATAAAAAACATGGTTAAAATTTAATAATATTTAATCTTGGAAAAACTTCTAAAAGACTAGAATTAATAATTGGTAGGAATAATAAATAAATTAATATCGGAACAAAAACTAGCTGTATTAACCTGCCAGTAGTATGGTGAAGTATCGTCACATTAGAAGTATGGTAGGGTATGTAATACCCCAATAGTTTATTTGAGTGTTTGCTTCTAAAATCAAATCAATCAAGAAAGTTACAACAGGTATTTACTTGTTCGTCTTAACAAGGTAGCATAGCAAATCAAAAATGTTTAGTATATGCGTAAGTTCATAGGTCGATTTACATTAAAACAGTTTGATAAAGACAATTCGTGTGTATAGTTAATGTAAGAAACAATTAAAAACAAGCATAACTTCACAAACATTTTTCTAAAATCAAAGTGATATGTTCTGCGTTACTGCGGAATTGATAATCATTAAGATGGAAGGTTCATTCGGAGAAGTTCGTTGTCAAGAGAACATAAAAGACAACTTCATAGAAGAAATTGCTGTTGGAAAAACGTCGGTCGAAACTATTTTATTTTGTACATTTACAAACCATAAAACGTTACTTAATATAAAGCATTTTATTTAAGTAAGTAGTTTACATTTTTTGAAAATAAATTTCAGTTTTGTTTAAAGTCAAATAATTAATATAGTTTTTTGTGAAAATTAATATTGAAGAACTGAGTTTTTACTAGAGTATCCCAAAAATAATTGTAAATAAGATAATTAAAATCCGAGGTTAAATAATATCGTACATCGGACTAATTCAACTCTGTATATGTTGAACTTTCTCATTATAATTTTTAAATTTTTAATTTTAATAAATTTTAATTTTTACTATTTTTGAATTTAAATCATTAGCGTGCCTTTTTTTAAGTATTCATTTTAATTCAGGAATTTACATATTTGACAAGTATGTTGATTTTCAATTTGTTTTATGTGTAATATTAGTTTGGTATTTTATACCGTAACCACACCTACGCATTGTAAGGTGTATGGTGTGTTGCTTGTCTGTTTTCTGTAGGGTGGGTTACGATTAGGTAATAAGTTTTATTAAAGAATAAGTAATAAGGTAGATAACTCAGATAACATTAATTTAAACAAAAGTAATGAACACAGAATTAATACGAGTTCTACAGAAACAAAATATGGGCAACTTAATAAGCACCAACAAAATAAAATTAACCATATCTGGGATTCCCAGTTTAAATACCGATTTTCCACATATATATGTTTCCCAAAAGTGGGACAATCGAAAGAAATCAACAAACTAAGTTTAATATATTGGAATCTGGACATTCAAATGCCGATCTTCCACAATATAGATACATTAAACCTCTATTTCTCAATTATAGAATCTAGCTATTGCTTAAAGACAGGTAAACTGTAAATAAAGATTGAAATGTAATAAGCCCTCTTTTCCTTTTAAATTCGCATTCGCAACATTACGAATTATATAATTTAACAAAATTGAAAGATAACTGAATATCACCACTCCTGTCTTACTAGGATAACTAGGTTTGAATAATTTGCTCAGTTAATGTGGATGTAGTGTTGAGCTAATGAAAAGTTGAAAATTATACGTTTGAAGGCAGTAGTAGTTGGGGGAAGTTTTCTAACATTCGAACTCCAGCAGTTGCTCAATTTTATTTGCAATTGCTTTTACTTGGAGACCTTGTGGCTTACTCTATGTATTCGTCTTTATTTGTATTTTGCTAGGTTTACCTATTGGGAACTGGTCACTTTATTATCTTTTCTATTTGACAAAGATATTTTGTCCTAATTCAACTAATAAATTAAATATGTATCAAAATTTGTTTATTAGATTGATAAGCAGTGTTATGACGTATAAACACAGACCGCTAATTTTTAATTCCTAACTTGTGCTTAAACCTATCCTACTGTAACTACATGCAGTGCTATTTACAATGCGACATTGGCACAGAATGTTGCATTCTATTGTATAAGGTAAATGGTTCCACTTGTGGGTTGAAATTTTTACTTTTCGGCAGGTGAAGGGAATCCAACTTTTATCGCGAATTACCGTCACCTAATTTAAATCAACAGCTCAAGGTTTTGCTTGGAGTATGTTCTTTTAAACTATACGAGATGTTTCTTAATTATCGGGTATGGTTTTACCGAATGTCAGTGTTTTAGCGAGATTTATGTGTGTATTAGATCTTAATAGGTGAGATTATTAGGGACCGTATTGGATAAACCCCTATATTTCCGTTTTTGTAGGTTTAGGTTACAGAACTCTACAAAAGGGTGTCTTTTACCGATGGTGTATGGTTTATCCCTAAATCACTCAATTCATGCAAACAAAGTTTCGAATGTTCTTGGCAGGATTCACTCAGATTAGATTTGTAATTAGATTCGCTTTTCCCTTAGAACGCTGGTTAAGTATTGGTTTATTTAACATTCAACGACGGCGCCGTTTTGCTCAAAAGTTCAGTATAAGTGTGGTTAGCTCGAAGACTTCTTCAGAGTTATTCTCGCTTTTGCCTGGTAAGCGTCTGGCATTTCTAGTCGAAACGTTGCAACGGCTTCTTCGTGTAAAAAATTATCGTGTCTGTTCCTTAAAAACTTGCTAATACTTAAGGGGGTGATTCTTGGACCCATTTTAAGAAAAAAACTTCCTAATAACGTATATCCTAAACGTCTTAACTTTTGAGATACAGGGTGGTAAAGTTTTCGAAAAAAAATCAGTTTTGTAATAATAAATGAGATAATATTATAGACATCTTTATGAAATTCGGTACACGTCTTCTATGCATCAAGATGTATTTTCTGATGTACAAAAAGTTTTATTTTTTCTACCAGTGGCGTCCGTACCGGTTTTGCATTGAATATTTTTGGAGAAAAAAATACTACGCCACTGATTTACTGAAAATAAAAATTATTCTTAAAATCCTCATTCATTTGTGAGCAAATTTTATCACCTGGTTTTTCTTTGTCCGACGTATGGTTTCCGCTTAAAAAAATAGTACCTATTAATAATTTTTGAAAACATAAATCTAGTTATCCTGGAATAAATGACGTTTTTACAAACGTCGATGAAAACAATAGCTGTTGACTTAAAGTAAGTTGTT
>JAHWXV010234240.1:0-14870 GCA_024586415.1 Phrixothrix hirtus | reverse complement strand
GTTAGTAAATTGACAATTGTTTGACATTTGTGTGCGTTAGTAGATTTGTATTGGTTAATAAAACAAAATTAGGTTATGTTTTTAATAATTTATCGGACTTTATTATTGACAAAAATAAATTGGAGTACATGAGATGTAAGTATTGGTATGACCACCAGTGGAAAGTAGTTTTTTTCGGACAACCATTGTTGCTCTCACTGTATGTACATAATGTGTTTTTTTAATAGTAATGCAACCGTATAAAATACATACCTTAATCAACATGGGAAATTTTGTTTTCCTTTATAGTGAACCTCGGTTATAGTGAACCAATCTTAATGCATTTTCAAAGTTCACTATATCCGGACTACACTGTATTTACAAAAATATCAAGATATGGAGCTACGTTATTATAACAGCCGCACATATTGTTTAAAGGCGAATGGTTGTGTTGGGTAGTTCTGCAATGCTATGTAAAAAAAGTTTCTATATGTCAACTACTTAAACGTGGTACGTGAAAAGAAATTTCGTTTAATAAATTGGAGCAATCAATGTATGTATGAATTAATTTATATAGGTGCAAAACATTAGCAAGAGTTCGTAAGCAAATAGTATTTTTGTCAGTGGAACGCCTGTATATTATTAATTTTTTAATAAATCATGTTAAAACCGACAGATATACTCCTATACTGTAATAAAATATTACTCTATTAATTAAATTTTTGGTCAGTGCTCTATAATGCGAAATATCATTTTTCCAAAACTGCAAATACATATGAAGTATCTTACATTCTTTTATAGTCTCTTGTTTGATATGCGGTTTAAAACAATTCTTGTTAGAAAAACCATAATGCATCTCATTTATTATTTAAGGTAATACAGGCTGCGGCAAAACGGATTAAGCAGTTTGGAGGGCGGACAACTCGGGTAGACGTTGAGGTACGCAGATGCGGCTACTCTCGTTGTTCTCGGTTGCGTATTCCATTTCAGTCGGCATTATAGTTTGGACTAGAGAACATTGAAGCTTTGTTGTGCGGGTTTATTTTGAAAACAACCACTCTGTGATTGCGGTGCAAAAATCCTTTCCGCGTAACAATGCCGTCCCTAATACGAACGCCATTAGTTCATGGGTTAGACGGTTGGAAGAAACCGGTAGCACGCTAAGAAGAGGAACGTATGGACGACGCAGATCAATAAGAACATCGGAAAATATGCAGCTGATTAGAGCAGCAATTAAGCGATCGCCACGTCGTTCTTCTAAAAAGTACGCGTTGCTTTAGGAATTTCAGGCCACAGTGTAAGGAAGATTCTTAAGTTAAACTTGAAATTTCGTCCCTAAAGGATAATGATGGCTCAGGAATTGAGTGACGTAGATTACGTCAACCGTGGAAATCTTTGTGAGCAAATGCTTGCACAAGTCCTTTCAGCAGCTGCTTTCTTCTCTAGTGAAGAGGTACATTTTCACTTCAGTAGAGCTGTTAATAAGCAAAATTTTCCCTGCTGGAGTGAAAATAACTCCCTACTGATTTGTGAAAAACCACTTCGTTCTCCTAAACTAACTGCGTGGTGTGCTGTGTCATATTTCGAAACAATAAGCCCGTACTTTTTTGATAAGAAAGATCTAATAGTGATTGTTAATTCTGAATAATATGTGTCAATGTTGCACAACTTTTTGCAGCCAAAATTTGAAAAGATTGATAAAGGTGAAGGCTTGAAGAGTTGTGGTTCCAACAGAATGGAGCTACAGCTCACACAACCCGAAATTCTCTCAAGGTTTTGAGAAAGAAGTTCGTCGGATATCCGGTCTCTCGTTTGGGTGATGTGAGATGGCCAGCGCAGTCACCAGATTTGAGTGTTCGTGATTTTTTCTATGGGATATCTGAAGGACAAAGTGTTAAAATATCACCCTCACACCCTACCAGAGCTAAGGGAGAGGATTATTGAAGAAATTAATGCAATACCTCACGATATGTGTGAACGAGCTATCCCAAACTTCAAAGGACGTCTCCATAAATGTGTCAATGATAACTACTACCATCTGAGTGTAATAAAATGGTATGTATTGCTGAATTCAAATGTAAAAACCGAGTTTCCCTATATAGATCTGTTAATTGTTTATATCCGCTCAAAACTGCTTAATCCGCTTTTCTGCACCCTATACTTATAAATTTTGCATTACAAAACCGTAGACCCTATAGAACGCTACGACATCTACATGTCAGCGCTTTTATTTATAAAAAGATTTTTGATCTAAATATCAAAAGGCAAAGTTATGGGCCATTTAATTAGGGTCATTTTGTAAATAAGACCGTAAATTAAACAATAGACAATTATAATCCCACAATATCTTAGATCATTTAATTTCCTCTAGTTGTGGACAATTCTCAAATAATTAATAAAACCCCATGCTGCGTTTATAACGTACTTTTGAAACATACAGTGCATAATTATGTGTCACAAATTATTGTTCAAGTTCAAACACAATTATTCACTTAGCGTTCATATAAATTAAAAAATATGTACAATTTATTCAATATTTATCATTTTTATTTTTTTTTGTTTTATAATAACGTGCGAGCGAAAAATAAACATACCTTCACAATATGTTTTTTAAAACTTGGAAAACAAATTCCAAATTTTAAAAAACATATTGTGAAAGTATAATAACCAGAAGAAATAATTAAATATTTAAGTAAATTTTACAAAGTCAAAGGCAATTTTAATGCATTTTTCCTCTCATTTTATTTTAAATTTTTATATAATTGTTTTTAAAATAAAGCATATCTTCTTAATATAATTCATTTTATTTTTACAGAAGCAAACTTTAACTTTACACGAAATTCAGAAAAACTTTTATATGTTTATTAGGTTTTGGAAAAATGAAAATCCTCCCCAAAATTATCGACTAATTTAAAATGAATTTCGATAGTTTCATTAAATTAATAAAAATAATAAAATATTTCAAACTGCAAAAACGTTCGTAATAAAAATCAAATCATCAATGAAAGTAATTATCAATTCGCAGATACGTATATAAGACAGTACTAGCTTTATTCTTCCCCGAGCTAGGTGATACTGGATATAAAGAAACTAGAATTAGCTTTTGGAATGGTTTCGAGTAATAAGCGAAGGGAAGCAAAGATATCATACTTGAAGTACTTATAAAATCCTTCCCAGAATGGTGATGGTTATAAGTTTAATGATGCTAGATGGTGCTAGCTATAATCCCTCAGAAAATTCGGGGAGCCTTTAAAGTGCTAGCTTTGTATTTAAGGGAGCTAGATGGTATAACAAGCAAAGAAATTAGAACCAGCTTTTAGGATGGTTTGGAGTAATGGAGGGCTAAGTTGTCACATTTCAAATACTTATAAAATCTTTCCGATGATGGTGCTAGCTATAACTTTAATGCAGGTAGATGGTGCTAGCTATAATCAATGAGGAGCTAATATGTCAAATCCCTCAGCGAACTTGGCCCCGTCCGAAAACAAATGGTTATTTATATCTCAATTACCTTTGAGGCGCTAGCTTTATATTTAGTGGAGCTAGATAGTACTACATTAAGACAATCTGGAGCTAGGTTTTAAGACAAATTGGTCAATTAGGGGGGAAGTTCCAGTTAAGGAACCCTTAATATTGCTACGCCAAAATAAATTTAGCAGAATCGACTAATCGTATGTATAAATTTTACACAACATAAATATTACTATGAATCCTTTATTAGTCATTTGACGACTCATGCGTAATGACTTATTTAAATCACACGTGTATGTCAAATTATTGGTGACATGAAACAACAAACATCTGATGAGGGTTAAGGTAACTCTCATAAAGTCTTGGAGACATGATTTTTACCACAGACTACATACTACAAGGGCTGCCTTTTATGTATCGATAAGAACCAATAAAAGCAAATGTTTACCGTTTGAAACTATTTTATTCTTTTCCAAAATAGTCTTCGTAATGGTGGATACATTTTTATATACGCTATAACCAACGTTCATAGCATTTTGTCCATAGCGAATCAAGTATCTCCGAAACATAAGTTTTGAACGCATCAACAACCCCTTCCAGCATCGAAAATAGTTGCCCCCGCATTTTATTCTTTTCGTGTAGAAACAAAAAGAAATAGTTATGGGCCAATTCAGGACTATGCGACAGATGAACTATCAATTAGACGTTTTCAGTGCTCAAAAAGTCAATTGTTTGCTCACATTACCATGGTGGAGAATAATCCGGCGTTGAGCTTTCGTTTATCTTATTTCCCCGAAGACTTCTTACAAACAAATAGTTACGAACTATTCACAATTGACTGTTCTACGATCGTCTAAAACAATGGTTGCAACATGTCTAGTGTTTTCGAAAAAAGAAGCGACCATTTGTTTCAAAGTACTTCAATCCCGAACAACCTTGGTTGGGTTAGACTCATCGCATATATTGAAGGTTCGTCATCTGTGACAATATTGTAAATGGTTCTTGAAACACCACAATCGTATTTCTTACTCATTCCTTTCGTCTAATCGACGCCCTCAACAGCTATTGAACCTAAGCTAGTCATACTAATGCGCAAGGATACTTGAATTTCACGATAAGTCACATAACAATTTTGCTTTATCACCATCACCAAAAGTCGAAGTAAGTTGGTCAACATAATCTTGTTTAAATAATACATGTCTAAAGTTATAAAAAATCATCCCACGAAATTGTTCACGAATTAATCCCATTTTTTTGCTGACATGAAATTTTTAACTTAATGATAACAAAACAAATAGCGTCTGTGTCATAAAACGTGGTGACGTCATGTAACTTCATGTGACGTCATGTGCCGTCATACTATACGATGTAAAAGTCAGATCGCACCTAACACAAGCAGGGTAGCCAATTCGAAATACACAAGATGCAACCCTCTAATAGAGCTAAATACTTATTTTTAAAATTTGACAAATGTATTTAAAGAGCAAATAAAATGACATTTAGAAAAAGTTAATAAACATTTTATTTCAAATCTTTACAATTTTGTTTTCAAATTTAAAATTTCAGAGAATTGGTAATTCAGCAATTAATATGCTGTAAAGTATCAGTTCAAGAGCTTTTAATTTAATTAAAAATGCCAGTATTAGGGCCATTATAACCTGAAAACTAGAAGTGAGTTGGCAAGAAAACACAAATGTAATTTAATAGCAGTTTCCATTTTCAGGAAACAAATTTTTCTTTAACAAAACTAGCTCAGAAAAGAAAACTAACCAGATGAACACCCAGTTCTTAACAAAATATTAAAATAAAAATTTCTAAACATACTTAAATGTGAACAAAGGTTTGCTTACCTAATAATACGTTTGTATAAAGTGAGCTTAGTTCATTTTAAGGAAATTGACTTCAAATTAGATAGTATATGATATGCTAAAGGACTAAGGTGCATCTTTTAATCCCGAGAGAGACATATTCTCTCGAAGGATTAAAAAGCACTTTAGTTCTGAGGTATATATGTACCTTATTTTTGCCTTTCGAAAAATTTGAAATCAAAAGGGTCGATGAAAGGAAAATTGCATGATTTTGGCATTGACAGATCATTCTATTTGTTAAAATATAGTTCACCGAAAATGCTATTTAAATTTTATTTGCGAAGCGCTATAGTAACACTTTCAACAATACATAATTTTTTAACACAAATTTTAGAAAAAATAAATCTGAGATCTATGTAAATTGACATCACTATTGTTAATTCTCGGTTGTAATTTTTTCAAATGTCAAAGTAACAAAATATTGCATCCCTTATACTTCACTTTTACTGCTAATTGGCTGTAATCCTAAGGATAACGTGTATGCGACACAACCAATAATTCAACTAGACCTGAGGAACGAAATTAACGCTGCCGTACAACTAATTCACCCTGAAATGTTACAAGTAGTCAAAAATGTTAAGCCTCAAAGACTTCAACGTTGTACCGAAGTTAATCGTTTTCATCACGAAATCTTATTACAGTAATTCTTTAAAATATTATCATGGTTACTATTTATTATCATTGTTTAAATTGACTTTGTTGTATCAATAAATAGTCTTGTTTAATTGAACTCATGTAATGTTACCAAACTTCCGAATTACAAAAATGTATCATGTAGCCAAATGAAAACATTTGCGAAAATTTCATCTTAAGATTTTCAATTCAAAAGTTATACGAACAATATCGCTATGAGTCCATTTTCCGGCAACTAGTAAACACCCTGTATAAAGTCAAATTTTATATTTATTTATCAAACCAATATTTCGAGTAGAATTGAACTCTTCTTTAGAGATCAACTATGTACGATTTTAATTATAGAAGGAAGTAAATTATACAAAAATAAAGCCCTAAAAGTTCTTTATAATAAATAATTAATCGTCATATTAATTTAGGTGCTAATAAACAGTTTCTAATAAGTTTTTATTAATAGTTCTATTTAAATTGTTCGATAATTTACAATAAGTAGGAGACGGTAAAAATAATAAAACTACAACCGTAATAGGTGATTACTGAATATTGAATTTGATAGGTGGTAGGCCAGATTACCTTAAATAGAAATAGAAAACTGAGTGAGAAGGATTTATGATCACTGGTGAAGTGTAAATGATATATGGCTCTAAAATAAATGAGTATTACTGTTAAATGGTTGGTTTAACACGTATTACTGACTACTACTAACAGGATAATTACATTAAATTAAAATGGGAATATTGCCAATTATTTTATGGTTAAAATATTGTTCAGGTTAATTCAATAACTATAATTATATCAATTCTACCAACTATGATGTAATAAAATATGTTAGAATACAATTAGAATTATCTAAATTAATTCAGAAAAGAGGAAATAGAGCAGAAAATAATATAATTTATGAGTTTTATAAGGTAGAAAATTAGTAAATCTTATGGATTTACTGTTTATCTAAATTAAGTATGTAATTATAGATACGATAGGTCCTGTGTGTGAGAATAACAATTAATAGTATTATTCCATCTATTGATGTGATACATTTTAATGGAATAAAACGGTGCTAAACACCTTCACATGCTAGATAATGTCAATGTTTGGAATTTGGAGGGTTGTACGGCTAGCTGTGGAAATCGGGAGGGGGAAGTGTTTAAAGATTGGCGTTAAGTAAGTTCCGAAGCGCCTATGACGGTAGGGAGTCCGTAAATTGTTTAAATTGGTGGGGCGCCACTTCTTCTTTTCACATATTTATTATACAGAACTTAAGGGTGAAGATCAGAGTTCGAAATTCCTTGAAGTATTGCAGTTCTTAAGGACGTAAAGCTCATTGAGCTACGCCACTTGTATAGTGCAATAATCGCTGAATTTCTGATTACAAAATGTCTTATTTGGTAGTACAAATAAATCTAACTTAAAACTAACATATACCCGGTTGGCAAAAAGTCTACAATATTGCAAATAACTCAAAAACGGTTTTATTAATTTTTATAAATATTTTCTGGTCGATACAGTAAAAAATTCTAAATCTAGGGGAAGAACTTTCCTTCACGTAGTTATACAGGATAAGTAACAAGTATTGTCAACTTTTTATTTTTAAATTAAACACCGTGTATATTTTTATGGATGTTAATAGATATCTTTAGAACAAATTCAACGATATACGTTTTATTCGATCTATCTGTCTAAATTACAGATTTATTGCAAATTAATGTTTTTATTTAAAACTTTAGTTTAATAAGTAACTTCTTAAAAAAACATAGCATAACAAAAAAACAAGATAAACATTGATGTTTCAAGAGATGTTCAATATGTCTGTCATTGTTGGTTAAACAATGAGCAAGCCTGTCACGGAATTCTTGAATTAAATTTCTGATGACATCTTGGCGAATTTCACCTGTAATGCGAGCTTTCAGATCTTCAGTATTCAACGCTTTGTTCTTATAAACTCTATTTTTTATATGGCCCCATGAAAACATCTAAGGGGGTCAGGGCGGGTAACTTGGCAGGCCACTCAATCCCACCCCTACGGCCTATTCATTGATTTGGAAATGTTTGGTTTAAATATTGTCGAACCTGGAAACCGAAATGTGCTGGGGCACCATCTTGTTGAAACAAATACTTCCCTGTCAGCATAAAGAGGTTCCAAATTAGGCAAAACATGTTGCTCAAGCAAATCTAAATAAATTTCTTATGTTAGATTTACATCTATAAAAAAGGACCAATCACATTCTGGCCAATAATGCCTGCCCAAAATTTACTTTTTGCGCCCTTCGAATGTGAGCTTCTTCCATCCATCGTGGATTAACTGCAGACCAATACCTACAATTATGTCTATTGACAAAACCATTTAACGTAAAAGTGGCTTCGTCCGAAAACAGGATATTGTTGGCAAAATCAGGATTAACATTACAAGTATTCACAAGACGTTCGCAAAATTCTGATCTTCGATCGAAGTCGTCTTCGGAAAATTCCTATACTAAATGGACTTTCAAATAAATTTTTCACTGACTGATGGCAGATATCGTGGTTTGACGCTAACTGTCTATACGATTGCTGGGGATTTTCCTGCACATCAATTAAAATATCTAGGGCTTTATCACCGCCAATAGCTATCTTTGGCCGGTCATTAACACTACCAGTGTGGTTAAACGTTTTCACCACCTTGCTTACGCAAGACTGAATTATTCCAGATCTATTCGGATAAAGTTGATTAAATAAATTGCATACCTCCTCCTGCGTTCTTTTACGGTCACCATATCCGACCATCATCAAAATCTCAAATTTTTCTTTTTCGCTTAAAGCTACCATTTTATCCTCAAAAATTTTTAAAAATGCTTCCAAGAAAAAATACTGATACAATTGAAGTTCTTAAAATAATCTGGTTTGTTTTTTTAATGCCATTAGATTACCATGGCCAAATACATTTTTAAATAAAAATATTAATTTGCAATAAATCTGTAATTTCGACAAATAGACATAATAAACTGCATATCGTTGAATTTGTCCTAAAGATATCTATCAACATCCATAAAAATATACAAGGTGTTACATTTAAAAATAAAAAGTTGACCATATTTGTTACTTACCCTGTATAACTACGCAAACGAAAGTTCCTCCCCTAGATTTAGAATTTTTTACTGTATCGACCAGCAAATATTCGTAAAACTTAATAAAACCGTTTTTGAATTATTTGCAATATTCCAGACTTTTTTGCCACCCGGTATGAATAAACTGGATTAATAGAATAGAAAGCAATATAACGCAACATTTCATGTAATACAGACTTTAAATTACTTTAATCATTGATCCATCGATTTATGAGAAGTGATGATTTGTACGTTTAAACTGCTTTACATTTAAATGTACATCAATAGATTACAATGACTTCTACAGTATAATGATTAAACAAATTCATTCTTAATTTGAAGTATATTAATTCATATACACTAACTGAATTGATTTTTGCTAAATATTGCAATTTCATAATTTATAATGGTAATTTAATTGGGGAATAACGTTAGCTGAGTGTTCCGTAACAATTATTAAGTCGGTGGCAATGGAAAGTGACTTGTAGATTCAGAAGCAGCGTTACTGACTGTGAGATTTGAATCTACCACTATATTTCGGAAACAAAAAATCAGTCGAAACAATAGGTAGAAGCTGGTTCAAGGGCATCGAAAAAAGTATAAGTGATGGCGTCGACTGGCAAAGTCATGGCAACTGTTTTTTTTTTTGGGAATCTTGACGAATAATTTCCATTGACTACTTTTAAAAAGATAGAACAATAACACGAGAGTATTAGTCACCGTTTTTAGAGCAATTGAATGATAAATCAAAGAAAACATTTGGCAAAGAAAAAATGTTCAGTTATTGCAATTGCAAAAATACATGGATTTCATTTCAAATTTCTTCTACGTGCTCTATATTCACCCTTCTGACTATTTCTTATTCACATATATGAAAACGTAACTTGCTAGTAAAACATTTCATCCAATGAAGAGGTAATCGCCGTAACCGATGCGTATTTTGCAGACTTCGATAACTCTTATTTTACTAAAGGGATTAAACATCTTGAATGTCATCGGAATAAGTGCATTAATTGGAAAAGGACTATGTTGCAGAATAATATGTTTTTACATCGGAAAGCAACTATTTGTTTTGGTTTTACCGTACTTATTGCATTACCCCCGTAATTTAAAAAGAAATAACAAATTTCAAAGTATTAAATCAACGCCTTAATACCGATTAGTTTCCTGCTTGCAACCCCGTGCAAATATAGAACACCAATTAATAGCAAATCTTGGTCCTAATTTCAGTTAGGAAAGAAAATTAACTTAGTTTTTAGTCCTATAAAACTAGACCACAAGGGGTTTAAGGCCATAACTTTAGCAGGGAATTTGAAAATTGCTTTAAATCGGCAATGATGGTCTCCTCCTTATAGATAAGTCAGGCTTATGTTCTTTTATCTAATATAAGGGCAAGTCGACAAAAATAGTAATTTCCGTGACATTACTATTATAATTCCGAATTTCGAATGCACATTGCATTTACTTTTGCATTTATTTTTACTTTCTCTTAGTCTATATGAAATTTAATTAAAAGAGAGGGTATTGTTTTCGTCCAAAACTTTTGATGTCGAAATGTTAATGGAAAAACACGTTTTCCGGCGCCCCTGAGAACGAAAATCATGGTTTTGGAAATTGGTCTGTATATGCGTGCCTGCGTGCGTGCGTGCGTGCGTGCGTGCGTGCGTGCCTGAGTGCGTGCGTGCTTGCGTGCGTACGTGTGTGCGTGCGTGCGTGACAATTGTTTCGGTTTAATAACTTTTTACAAAAAGTAATACTATCATCAGAAAACAAATTGTTACTTTTAGTTGTTTTCTGATGATGGTATTACTTTTTGTAAAAAGTTATTAAACCGAAACAATTGTCAAAATATTTTAATATTCTTATATTTGGGTGAAGGCGAGTGATTAATTTAATATTTTAAATTGCTTGAAATTTGGGAATTATATGGATCAAACATGTAGAAAAAGGCGGTATATAAAGTATTTTAATTATTTTTCTTAATTTATGTGTGTATCATACATGTAAAATCATTGCATTTCCCACTCTAACTCAGGAAATAAAGTATTTTTTTTTTCTAATAAATTAAATCGATAAATTAGCTTTCATCCATGCTTTAAATTGAGAATGATTAATACAGTTGTGATTGATTAAAAGACTTCGTCAAGAGCAAATAATCAATCACAACTGTAGTTAATTAAATAACTGAACAATAATTATTTTATTATTCTGTTAAAATTACATTCGTTATTTTGTTACTATTAGTTAAAGGTTTATTAATATTGGAGATAGAGATACACAAACCGCAATCGAGGTCATTACTAGTAGTTAGGAACAATATGTACGTAATAAGTTGATAAAAATTATAAAATGTACGCTGTAATGATAAACCGAAATTGTCAATTATTTTAAGTGTCATTTCAAAACTTTCATTAAGTAAAATTTCATCCTTTATTAATTGTCACCACCTGTATGGGTTACGTCCACTTATAAGCATTCAGTTTTAGTTGTTATTAGTTTTTGTAAATGTTTTTAATAACAAAAAGTTTTTAACTGTCATTGATTCACGCTAAAATTAGCATTAATATTAGAAAAATTAGAACAAACGTATTCAGGAGGCCTTAAAACGTGAAGATCAGTTAAAATTAAAATATGTGAAATTTAAATCCATTCGAAAACTTTCCTACACTATTATAGGTCAGGGAAGTTAAATCTAACTAATTGTAATTTTTTGATTGTTTGCAGTCTTTATTTTTCTTGTGAAATCCATCAACACAGTACTTAGATCGTAATTCTTTTTCTTAAAGATTTAAACGTTTTTTCTTTTTCCTATTCTAAGTTCCAAAGTTTCTTTGGAGTTTTAAGTAAAACCTGTTCTGTTTCAATTTCTATAAAATCTGAAACTTCCTTCTGACCTGTCTTATTTTATTCTATTCCTTTCAACTGTTCAAATTTTTCCTTGATTTGTCCTAATGGACAAATTTTCAATGATTCTTCCTATTCTTTCCTGTGTTACTTTCTTGATATTTTTTTGTTGCTAAGCAGCAAATAGTTACGGTTCATTACTTATCAATACAAACTGGCTTAGAGCGCGTTTCGAAATTCAACATAAGATGTAACCACTCAACAGTTACGTCATCTGTATGATTGTGGTGTACATTAGAAATTTAGGAACGATTTTGAGGAATGTGTTGTGGTATTCATGCTCATTGTTTGTAATTGATGACCAAAAAATTTCAAAAGTCAAGCTATTTTATTGAATCAATAAAAAAATCACAAAATATCTATATTTTAAGCACTTATGATCACTAATTTAATTTTATATAGGTACCTTTAAGTTCATAATTTAGGCACAAATCAAATTTAGGGATAAACAACTTCACGAGAGAAGTACTGTTTCCTCCCACCATTAATCCATTAGAAAAACCAAGTTGAAAGTCTGATGGAACTAATGCTGCATCAAGTTATTACACCATTAATTTTGGAACGGTATGTTGGTATACACTATTGCAACATGTTGAATTTTGAAACTAAATGATGTAATTGTGATGTCAACCTTGGGGCAACTGTTGAATTCCGAAACGCGCCCCTAGTTTCAATAACTCTTCAAACATTTAGTCTATTAGGTGTTCTAATTGATACATTAATTTATCTTTTTATAAAATGAAGCAATATAGGCAGCAGCCTATTTCTACATCGGTATCGCCTTGTAAATTACTTAGAACTCTCCTTGATCTGCTTTGCTATAGTAAAGTAATTTAAAAAATTATACCAATGGGTAAAAAAGTGAAGTTTTCGTTAAAAAGTGAAATGATTTATTTATTAAAATGGTGAAGTGTTTATAGAGCCTGTGAGAACTCAGTATTCAAAGACAAAAATGGCACTCTGTTTACAGAACCGTTTTTAATAAATAGATAAGCAAATAGAGTAACTTATAATGCAGTTAGTTCCCGCGGTCTGTAGGTAATTATCGCCCAAAATTTGAATAGAGACGTTCCCATTCGCAAACAGCGCATTGATGAGAAACCAACAACTTTAGGGCCCTCAAATCTACAAAAAATTTAGGAATTTCCTGCACGGCTCCGAATGTAAGGGAAAAGCACTCGATTTAATTTATCCACATAATTTTAAAGATGCTCAGGGCCTCTAACCAAAAATAGAGTGCTGTACTTATCACAAAATGTGTTTTCTTAAGTCGCGATATATAAGGCTTACATCTACAATTTGCAGAAAATTGGAAGAGTTGTGACGCTCTTTTGTTTCCCAGGGTTATAACGTTTTTTTTGCTTAGGATACTTTTATTTGGACCGGAAATGTCAGCTTATTTGATTAGGGGTAGCTGTTTACGTGAATAACAGGACAAGTTCATTGATTAATCTCAGATACGTCTGTGGAGGGAATTATTTAAACTAATGATCTCTCTACAGCGTTTAAAACTTATAGTACTTTATGAGCTCTTAAGTTTATCTTAACCTAAAATTGCTTTTATATTTGCACATGAAACTTTTACATTGCTATGACGGATTTTTGAGAATCACGACAAACTGCATGTTTTCTGTCTGGGACAAAATGCTAGAAATTTATATTTCTTAGAGAAATACGTTTTTACAAATTACTATAATTGTTTTAAGCAATTTCTGAATACTAGAATAGTTTATTCTTTACTATTTAAATAATTAATGCGGTTTTACCAATGGACATTTATAATAATTTACGTTACAAACATTTTATATTTGTTACACTAATTGTCTATATTACTAATGGATTGGAATATTGTTCTTTACTTGAAAAATGTTTTAATTTACATCGAAACTTTTAACGTGTTCGTGCACTTAGATTCATACAAAGTTAAGTAACCCTTCACAAATTACTAAAAACACTTAATTAAGTTTGTTAAGTGGTGAATTCGTTACAAATTCTAAGACGTTATATAATTATTTCAAAACACCCGGAAAATTTGTGTATTATACATCAATCTTATAGAACAACTCGAACATTCTTTTCTAAAAAAATTTATGATGCACAAATATTGGTTGCATGCAATATTCATAAGTTAGTTATTATAAATCCCTGTTGAAGTAACAAGTACTTACGTCAGTTATGCCAAAAAATAAGCTAAAGTTTTATGTATAAGGAAAACGGTGTTCAATTGTTAAGTGAATTCTTCGAATTCGTTATCTCCAAATAATTTCATTTTGGAATTTCAGAAGGCGAATATTTCCGACTAAGTTGCCTGCGGTAATCTTGTCAGAATCTGCTGTCTTCAGTTTGAAGGATCCGAGCAGCCAGATTTCTGTTTCAAAGAAAACGTGGCTTTTTGTCATGGAAACGTGGGTGAAGTTTTTTTTGATAAATGAATATAAATAAATGAAAATGATATTCAAGTAAATTTTGACGGATAGAATTTGTCGTTTCGCTAGTCAATTTTGTTGGCGTTTTCGGTGATATTTAAAGACACGGATAATACCCTCCGTAAAGTATGCGTGGCTGTCATATTGGTAATATGTTAAAGTTCAAATAAACGACCTTAAGTAAGTTGTCGGTGGGGAAAACGAACGCAGAAAATAATAAAGCTCATTTCGGCAACCGACTAAGGGTAGAATACAGATTCACGCTGCATGTGTGCGTATTTTGGGCCCGCAATTAAACAAACATTGGGATTGAAGACCCTCTTGTAGACTCGGCGGTAGTCATTTGACCTCCTTGGCGTTGTTAGACCCTCGAAATTACTATGTATAATTACAAAATTCTAACATTTAGAAAATTAAAATAAATTAATGTTTATTTCAAATTTCTAAAAATATAAATTAAAATAGGAAATACCAAACCATAATTCTAAAATAAAAACAGAGTTCACAGG
>JAHWXV010234219.1:0-10342 GCA_024586415.1 Phrixothrix hirtus | reverse complement strand
CTACATATAGATCTGTATCAGGATAGAATTTTACGCGAAAACTTACAAAAAAGATTTTCTACGCAGGCTAAAATTTTTTACAGATTATGATCTCTAAAGGTCCATGTACTCGTGTGTTAAATAGTGTCTTTGTATCCCGGACACCCTATATATAGTCTTGGTCGCGCTCTCCGCAACTTTAAATTGTTTCGTATTAAGGATAAATTAAAAAAGGCGATTTTCTTAGCAATGTTGAATTAATTCAAGCTTGTGATCCGGCATGTCATGAAATGCCAAACAAAACGGGCGGAAACCGTATAGTGATTTATTTGTCGGGTGGAAAGATGTATAGTAAGTGATGGAAAGTGCTTTGAACTATTTTGAAACAAACGTTTGTTTGTTTTGTGGCTGAGACGTCGGGTTGCGGAAATTTCATTGGCCCTCTTGGCTAGAAATGATATAGTCATTTCGTTATGCGTACTAGAATTTTGCCAAATCTGCAGAAGTCCCACCTCCAGTAGGAATTTTTAACGTCCCAAACATCACATTGATATGGACCTGCGATTTTATTTCCTTAAATTTTTCTCCACTGTCGTTATTCGGGTTTGGACCCACGTCTCTTGGGTGTAATGGCAAACATGCCGTCCGACAATCGCATCGTTGGTGTAGAGGTAAATATGCTAGAATATAGTTCTAGAAAACCGAATTCGATTCCCGGCCGTTCTTGAAATTTTTTTAAAAATGTTTCCTAACAAATTTGAGTCATTTTCATGTACTAAAATTATCCTATTCAAATGTATTTATATTTATTAGTTACACCTGACTGTGTTTACTTCGGAGCTACCTCTGATTGCTCCATATACGCAACTTTCCCAGAGAAAATCTATTGATTCGTATGAAAGACACCAAATGTCTAAAAAAAAATGTAGCAAATTTAAAGCAGAGCGGTAGAACGGTTTAAAAGGAAAATTGTGCAAACTTGAGTATTGCAAGAATGAAGTGGCATTTTCGTTATCCAATTTTAACCAATATCTTGTTGCTACGAACTTTGATTTTGAGTTTTGTTCGTGTACACATGCCAATTTTTAAAAACGCGTTCGTCTGACCTAGGAATTTGAAAACATATTTCCACTAAAAATTACTTGACTTAGAAAATTTGAGCTAAATATAATATTTTATCATGTGAGGCAAAAAAAAAGTTAAATTTTGAATTTAGAAAAATCTTGATAACAATTTGTCCAAGACCTTTTGAATGGCATTGGAGCGCCTGGAACGTCGTTCCTTTATCTCCGTCGGAGTATATCGTGATGAGGTTTGTGCGTTTGCCGCTGTTTGCGGCGTCCCCGGAAGGGATGATCTGTGCAAATATTCTTTGAATATCTGGCGGGCACCCTACAATCCTGGTGACTCCTTCGTCTAGGTTGGACACGCCCCTTAGCGCTTCCAGAATTATCATCGTTCCTGTTGTCAGGAGCTTTGAGTAATCGACGGCCTTTGGGCGTGGGCTTCAGATTGGTGATTGTTTTTTACGGTTTCTTTTCGTGTGCTTGCTGCTTGGGGTGTAATAACCTTCGCAGCGTCGGCATAGCTTATGGTTGCTCTTCTGGCACTTGCGTTGTGTTTTGGGTATCGCTGGCACCGTCGGTAATTCGCGGTATGATTACCGTCGCAGTTTGCACACTGCAGTGGTTTGCTTCTTTGTTTCGCGCGCTCGGTGGTCGGGTGATTTTGACCGCACTTCACGCATTTGTGGTCCGCGTGACAGTTCCTTTGAGAGTACCCGAACTTCTGACACCTGTGACACTATTATGCCGGACTTCTTTTTTGGTGATTCCACTGTAATTAAAATTTGTAGAACTGCTTTCAGGTCGTATATTTTTTTGTCGGAGTCAGTTTTCTCCAGCTCTACGTAGTTTAGGGCCATAGGTGCCCTAACACTGCCGCGGCGCATTCTACGCACCGAAATGGCTGGCAGACATTGTCTACGGAGATCTAAAATCACCGTATCTGGGATTGTCTCCGGAAGTCCTCTGAAGACCACGCTTGAAGTTTTCTCCCGTTCCAGTTGGTAGGTGTGGAACGGGATTTGTTTTTCGTTCAGATAGCCGATAATGCCTCTGAAGTTGTTTTCAATCGTTGGTTGTAGACTGATGCCTAGCGCGGTGTTTTTTGTCCTAATAATCGCAAGGTTTTTGTTCGCGAGGTCCCTGACGATTTGCAGCCAGTTTTCCTTAGTACGTATCACTATTGGCGGTGTTTTCTTTGTCGCCCTTCTTGATGCGGGCTTGGCGCTTGTGACTGTCCTTTTTGTTCCACGGACGGGTTCTACTTCGTCTTCTAATAGGGCTTTGAAACGGTTATCCACCTGGATTTTGTGGGTGGGGCCTTCGAGTTCTTTGGCATCGTTGTTTCTTGGTTTACGCTTTTTACCTTTCTGGAAGGAAAAGCCATGTGAGTTCGAAATCCGAAAAGTATTCCATAGTACTGATGAGTGATTTTGCAGCGTGTTCTGCGCTTGTGCTTGGTGCAGGCGTAGAAACTTCGCTGGCGCAGTAAGTTTCGGAGTAATCGTAGAATGCGAGGACTATCCTCTCTTCTATGGAGTATTTATTGGACCTGTATTTGCCTTCATGCACTTCGTGGAGGATTTTTGACGGGAGCGTGCGTAGCAGTTCGGCTGCTTCCGAGTTCTTTCCTTCTTTGTAGTATGCTAAGATGGCTCCTACAGTCGCCCGAGTTTTGTCCATTTTCCCAATTGTTTGTACTGTACCCGACCCATCGTATCTAACGCTAAAAGAACCTAGGTGCAGCACAAGAGCTAGAGTGATTTCGGCAGTAGCTGGCATATATACGTGTGCTCTTGACAACAGCGCAACCTCTCACTCTCCTGATTCTACCCATTTGTCCAAGAAAGTAAAATGATACGGTAAAAAGATTAAGCGGGCAAAATTGGGAAAATATTAATTGCTGCTGCAAGGGTAGAAAAAAAGATGATTAAAATTAAGACTCGTGAAAGAAGAATATATATGAAACTGTTATCACTTTTGTGTTTGATAAAAAATCAAATTTCTTAAAGTTCCCTTTTTGGCTTAAGAAAAACAATCGACTTTATTTTTATTTGGCACAGCAGAAGATGCCAACTTGTCAACCAATAAGGCCACTTTTTTAGCGAATTTTACCAGGTCTTGCTGCGTTGTTATACTTCCTTCAGACTGCTGTTGCAATTAATATTACAAAACGAAATCTGGGATTGAACCAAGTAAATAAAATTTTCATCCACGATCTACGAGGATTATAAATAAATTAATGGCAATATAAAGTATGTGAACAATTGATTTTGTTTGAAAGTATCATTACATACATTGAATATAACCATCGATCTAGTCCTTAACTTTGCCGAATATGTGGGAGCTGCTAGATGGCGCCAACCGAACGATTTTTGCTTGTGCATTATGAAACCACACGCTCTTAAAAGAGTACCATCTAAAGGAACAAATCGAAATCGCCTTCTATCCGACCGATGATCGAGCACGTTATCGAGTGCGTTATTTTCAAGTTTATGCAGTTTCGGAATCGACCGAGATATCGAAATGAAGTAAAAACTAAATTATTACCAGTTTTAACATTGATCCGCTATTTTTTGAATCGAAACGGACAGATACGCAAACATTTTAAATGTTATATTTTGTACTAGTGTCGTAAAACTAGCAACACTAATTAAATCTTATTTATATGTGAACTAAATAACCTCGTTTAAAATGATTCATTTTATATTTTTGCTATATTTGGATAAGTATTATTTTATGCTTACTTTTAGAATGCTTTTAATACATGATTTTTAAAAGGATATTTTGCATATTCAAGTATTCGTTTCGTAATCATGAATTACATTTTACCTACTATGATAATTTTCATAAGTGGATAATAACAGTAATTACATGTAGCTGCCCACATGAACCTATTCATTCGTATTGTTAGTCGTATGGTTCGTTTTTAACTGACACTTGCCTTATTAAGTTGAGTACTTCCGTACTACAATTCAATTTATTACACCAAGGAATGCTTGGAATATAAGAATTCCTGTTTGCCGGCTTAAATTACTGTATGTTTAAAATGTTTATTTCTGTGAATCCAAAAAACTATTTTGCTTAGATATGTGTATGTATCTACTTTGAGTTTTTGCACGGGGGCATGTTGATAATTGTCGGAACGAAAAAAGCTCCCTCTATGCATGTCGTCAAACACTTCGTTTTCAATAAACAGGCATTTAAAAATATTTAATTATTTTTACGTTTTATTGTAAAGCACTGCAATAAAGAAAAAATATAGCAACTTTTTATCAATTAACGTAGAAAAAGGTGGAGAGGTTTGAGGCATATTTTCTGAGTCTCTAATTAAGTGTCAAAATGCCAAAACAAGTATCTCAAAATATTGTACAGTATACTTAAATCTCAGGCGGTGATGTGTTCCATTTATCCCACATGGTGGGAGATTTAAAATACTAAACGGCATGTTTGGATATAGTAGAAATTTAAGTTAATGTCACTCTAAAATTATTTTTAACATCTTAAAAACTAATTAATAAAAAATAGCATTTCCTACATACTTCTGAATTACCCCCTGTCTTCCCCTTCAATTATATTAGAAAATTTATTTGCAGTTTTTTTTAATGTTTGCGAGTTATTAACTTTCAATGTTATAACGATAATGAACAGCTGATTCTCGATCTTATTGCAATATTTATTTCGCGACCCCATAACGAAAGTTATATAGAAAAGGAATGTATTGTAATCGGTGAAAACTTGACCTCTCCCACTTGACAGATACTCACGTTTTTAGGTTCTAGAAAACCAAAAAGCTCGTTAGCGAATGTCTACATATATTGTGAACTCGTGCGATGTTATTGTAACTAAAAAAAATTAATTTTGCACCACCCTGGAATGATTTCCATATTAAAACGATTTGACGTATTTTATACAGTGTGAATATAATTGATCACATTATTTTTAATTTTTATTTATTCGAAAGGTCTAAGTAAAAATATAGAACGTAACGACACACAGTGGTCCAAAATCCTAATAAGCTGGCCAAAATATGAAAGCGTTTTTTGATTGATATAAAATTTGATATTCTGAGTTTTTTGAGGCCGTTAATTATGAATCGGATGTCTGAATTGTAAAAAACAAAATGGAGGATTCAATATGGTCGATACATATACTTTAAATGTGTTTAATGTAGTCGAAATTTAATAGCTTCAGGTTTTAGAGGAATGCTAATTATGAATCCGAAGTCGACATTGAAAAATGCAAAATGGCGGATTCAATATGGCAGACACTTATGTTTTAAATATATTTAATACAGCCGAAATTTAATATCCTGAGGTTTTCGAGACCGCTAAGTATGAATACGGAGCCTAAATTTAAAAAAAACAAAATGGCGTATTCAATATGGCAGATACATCTTCTTTAAATGTGTTTAATGTAGTCGAAATTTATAGCTTGCGGTTTTCGAGGAATGCTAATTTTGAATCAGAAGTCGACATTGACAAATGCAAAATGGCGGATACCTATGTTTTAAATATAGTTAATGTAACTGAAATTTAATATCCTGAGATTTTCGAGATCGCTAAGTATGAATACAGAGCCTAAATTTAAAAAAAACAAAATGGCGTATTCAATATGGCAGATACATATTCTTTAAATGTGTTTATTGCTGTGGAAATTTAAAACCCTGACGCGTTCGAGGTCGTGAATAAGGAAAAGAAGCAAAATATATATTGCATGTGCAATACAGATACAATTCTATTTTAACTCGTAATGAATGTCAGACTCAGTATCGGTTCCCGAAGATTCGTTACCGAAACCAGTATATTTCTCATCCATGGTTACAAGATGAACTATTGGAAAATCTTGTAATTCGATGGCTTCTGGCAATAACGATATACATGTGGCTTCTGTGGTAGTTTCCTTACACTAGAAATATACGGATCCGAAGTGATCATCGGTCGATTGAAAACATCTTGCATGGTATTTTCTTTTGAGCACTTTCGCGAGTAATATTCACAAAATCTTTTAATAAAGCCCTTATTTCGTGCATCCTGAGCATCCTCGAATAACTGTCCTGTTAGTAACAAAGCAGAAGTCATAATTTCTTGCCCGTGAATTAACAGTTTTTGCGTTGAAATCGCCATATAATACCATGAATACACTGCTACACATTCCTGCGCATTTTTTAGAGAATATTCTCGAAACTTGTCACATTTTACATTATAACTACTTGCAAAATGACGGTCAAAAGTAATCTTTACTCAACTTTTCTACAATAGTTCACCAAAACGATTATCTGCATGCCGCAACATGATCTGTTTGGCAATAGACTGATGCCCAAATTCACAGCGCCAAGCACTTCCACAAAAAATTGCGGCAATACGACAAAGGCAGATAAAAGCAGCTAGAAAGATTTTGATTCCAAAGAGAAATATATAAGCCAGAAGATAGTTCTAATAAGATCTCGGAATAATGTGGTATACCTAACTATTTGGCTACTTCAAAATTTAATATTTTCAAAATACAATTTCTTACAAACTTATGTTGAACTTAGAAAATACTTTACGAGGTGCGACAATTAAGTAATGAGACTGATGTGAAAAAAATATCACTTATGTTTTTAGTCATCTTTAGGGTAATCTTCAAAGTAGTTCCCTTCTGTTTGCACACACTTACTTCAGCGCTTCTGCCACTGCTGGTAACATTTCTGAAACTCTTCTTTTGGAATGTCCTCCAAGACCTCCGTCACAGCTTTTTGGACATCTTCTGTTGTTTGAAAATGGTGTCCCTTGACACCATTTTGATTCTTGGAAATAGAAAAAAGTCGCACAGAGCGGTGTATCGGGTGAATAAGGTGGCTGTGGTAGTACTGAAATGCTTTTTGAGGTTAAAAATTGCTGCACAGACAGTGCAGTATGGGATGGCGCATTATCGTGATGAAGAATCCAATTATCAGCAAAGTTTACACGGACACGGAGAACTCGTTTTTGAAATCTTTCTACAATTTCTTTGTAGAAATATTGGTTAATTGTTTGACCAGGAGGCGCCCACTCTTTATGAACAATGCCCGCAAGCATGCATTTCACTTTTGATTTTGACATGCGAGCTTTTTTTGGTCTGGGTGGTCCTTTTGAACACCATTATGAACTTTGACATTTTGTTTCTGGATCGTACTAGTAGAACTAACATTGATCACCAGTGATAACACGGCTCAATAAATCTGGTTTGATTTCCACTTGCTCTAACAAATCGACTGCCACATTTTTACGTGTTTCTCGCTGTTGGTGATTTTTGGGACCATTTTTGCAAAAATTTTTCTCATACCCAGATTTTGAATTTGTATTTGACGAACAGTTTTCCAATTGATGTTGAGTTCCTGTGCCATCATTTTAACGGATAATTTTTCACGCACCCTGTCCATGTTGATATCAGTCCGTGTGGTTGATGGTCGTCCATTGCGGTCTTCATCTTCAACATTCGTTCTGCCTTCACAAAACATTCTATGCCAACGAAAAATTTGAGCGCTTGACATAACGTCATTTCCAAAAGCCTTCTCAAGCTTATCGTAAGTTGTCGTCGCATTCTCGCCCAATTTAACACAAAAAGAAATGGCATGGCCTTGCGCAATATTTCGCGATTCCATTTCTGTAACGAGAGACAAAAACACGTGTTCCCTTATTACAGCACAACTCACGACTGAACGGCCGCATCAATGTGCCGCTTGGACTAGAAGTAGCTTAGAGATCAAGGTCAAAGATGGAGCCGCCTGCGCAAGCTGCAGGGTTGCCATATCGCAAAAAAGCAGTCTTATTACTTAATTGTTGTACCTCGTATATAACACATGCAAAAAAATTGCTATACTGGTTTTTTTGTTGGATTTACCTCCAGGAATAGCGTCCATTTTGTAGAACACAATATGCACATTTCGTTCTCGAAATACACCCACAAAACTATTTGCATAAAATGTCGTTTTTCTCACTTTCACGTCTGTTCCGTGTGAAGGTAAACTGGAAATTCAGGTGTAGCAAGTATAACTCTGGGGTTGACAACATTTATGAGGGAATTTAGTTCCCTTTTAGAAAAAGTAATAATATTCTCAAAAATTTGAAATTATTGTTTTACTTTTGGCTAGCTTTTCGGGATTTTGGACCACTGTGCGACAGCGCAACATTTATGCAAAAATTAATTTTGAAATTGTGCACCTAGAAGTTGTTTGTTTTTCCCAGTTATATTTAAATAGTAGCACTAATCTTGTTTTATGCGGCTTTGGTTCATCGAAAAATATTAGAGACGGTTGTCGTGAGTCAAAATAGCAATACGACAAAAAGTGGTTCGGGTGAAATTGTGGCGGTCAATGGATTGGCTGGGTCATGTCATGATATTCGTGTTACTCGGTATATAATTCATCAATATAGGATGGACTTATTCTTAAAGTCGAAAATTATCGGGTTGAATTCTAAATAAGAGCTGCAATATGATGTGTGTAGTAGTTTCTCACAGTCACAGTGGGAAACTCGCGAGAAGTTGATCCAGCAGTTTGATTATCTAAAATATTTTACATTGCATATTCATGCGGTTGCGTCAGATTCTCTGTTGTTCACCTAAATAAAAAGGATAAACTTTGCGTTTATATATGTTATCAATATTGAAATAAAAGCTATCATGCGGTATTAACAAAGATATTCTGATAAAAATTGAAATTAATATTCGAAATACTCGATAGGATGATGACAATTAATATCAGACAATCGCAATTAAACATTCGTACTAGTTTAAATGATCATTTAATCTATTTAAAATGGCTGATGTCCAGGATGAAAAAGGATTCGATTATCGACAACTCATATCGCTAAAGAAGCAACTTATTGGTCTAAAACATTAAATCTGATAACTTGTTAACGAGTTTGGTTATCTTTTATGCTGATTTAACTAAGTTTCAAACACTTGCGATGCCAATAATTTACGGTTGAACTTAATAAATTCACAGGGAATAGTTTATCGGATAATTCAATTGTAGTACATTCGAATTTTACTTTAATTAATATTTTAAGGTTTAGCTCAACTTGATATATTTATAAAAGTTATAAAAGTAACTTGTTTAAGTAGGTAATCATAACTCTGCCATGCCTAAAGTTCTCGGTAAATAACGCAAACGGTGCATCTCTCTACGATACTCCATGAAAATTTCGAAAAGTGGTCTTTTCGCACAACGTTCGGGTATTATTTCCAAATTCTCGCGATGTTTTCCTTTAGGTTCTGTAATTTAGCTTCACGAAGTTTGTCCACACTTATCCTTGTATTAATTTGTTATGTCCACGATATCCCAAAAATACATTCTTAAAGACATTGTCAAATAACGTGTCCGTGAAATAATTTTAAATCTCCGCCTTATCAAAGAAATAAACAAATAAAACAACGGGATTCGACACATGGGAATGCATTTTCTTAAATTACCTACTAGCATTGATTATTACTTGTTCTTCCTACAGAAACAGCTTATTTACAAAACAAATTTAAAAAAAGTCGGTAGAAAACCGGTGTTTTTTTCATACTCAGTGTTGGAATCAATTATCCACTTTTGTCTATCTGTCAGATTTAGTTGGCGTTCCGCGCATAATAAACAAAATCTTTTTCGTTTAAATTTGCCACCGTATTGTTTTCTAAAACAGCGTTGTTGGCAAGGACAAGAAAAATAATAAATAGAGAGCTTCCTGTCGGATAAAACACGAGAGACGCGTTTTCTACGTCCGTAACGATTCGATTCGACAATATTTTTAATCGGTACAAATTCGTCGCGTAGTTTCTGTAAGAAGCGGTCGTGTATGTTGATTCTTTTTTTGAAGTGTTCGGGTGTGTGAGTATAGGGGCTCAGCATAATGTAGTATGTTAGCCTACCAAGCCTGAGAGATGGAATCGCATATCTCTGGGGATTGACCTGTTTTTTTCTCCACCCTGGTTACTGCTTTTCGACTTGTTACGTTCTTCTGCGGACGCAGGAATCCATGAATAAATCAAGATTGACGACTGGTTCAGGGCAATCAAGAAGCCCGGCGATAAATTGACGAATAAAACTCAGATACCCTTTTATAATATTGTTTCTTTGCTTCTTTATTGTTGGCTTGTGAAAGGCATAAGCGAAATGTCCACGTCTATCTGCGAGAATTAAATTTAAGCCAAAGTCCTGGCTGCGAATCAATTATAGAGGCCAGTTTAAACTTTCCTGTGCGAGGGGAGCCCCTTTTACTACATACCTTCTGTCCCGATTGTGGACTGTACCTAGTATATTTAACCCTAATTTTAGTGTGTAGTAGACTGAG